>MU723958.1:0-11828 GCA_026770625.1 Nicotiana glauca
TTTGAATCATATTTGGTCATGCCTAGTAATTCCTTGAGTGCCCCTGTAAATGTGTCTACATCGGTGGGTGATTCTATTGTGGTAGGTCGAGTCTATTGTTCTTGTATAGTTGTGATTGGGCATCTTGAGACTCGTGTGGATTTGTTACTTCTGGATATGGTTGATTTCGATGTCATATTGGGGATGAACGTGTTATCACCTTATCATGCTATCTTTGACTATCATGCCAAGAGTGAGACCTTAGCCTTGACGGGTTTACCTCATTTAGTGTAGAAAGAGACTCCTAGTCATTCTACATGTAGTGTTACTTCTTATATGAAGGCTCGACGTATGATTGAGAAGGGGTGTTTGGCATATTTGGCCTTATTTCATGATTCTACTACTGAGGTTCCTTCTATTGATCCTGCACCTGTTGTTCATGTGTTCCCCAAGGTATTTACTTTGGACCTGTCGGGTATGCCACCCGACAGGGATATCGACTTTTGCATTGATTTGGGTCCGGGCACTCAGGCCATTTCTATCCCGCCATATCATATATCCCTGTCTGAGTTGAAAGAATTGAAAAAGCAATTGCAAGTCTTGCTCGAGAAAGGATTCATTAGATCTAGTGTCTCGCCGTAGGGTGTGCTAGTGTTGTTTGTTAAGAAAGAGGGATGGATCGATGCCAATATGTATAGATTATTGGTAGTTGAATAATGTTACAATCAAGAATAAATATCCATTACCGAGGATAGATGATTTGTTTGATCATCTTCAGGGTGCCGAGGTATTTTCAAAGATTGAATTGGGATCTGCCTACAATCAATTGAGGATTAGGGTATCCGATGTACCCAAGACAACTTTCCGCACTCGGTACAGGCATTGTAAGTTTTTTGTGATGTCTTTTGGGTTGACAAATGGCCTAGCAACTTNTAGCATCTGAGAGTGGTTCTTCAGACTTTGAGAGACAACCAGTTGTATGACAAGTTTTCAAACTGTGAGTTCTGGTTGGGGTCAGTTGCCTTCCTGGGTTATGTTGTATCAGCATAGGGTATTTAGTTTGATCCGAAGAAGATTGAGGCAATCGAGAACTTGCCTAGACCCGCATCATCTACAGAGATCAAGAGTTTCTTGGGTTTGGCATGCTGTTATAGTCAGTTTCTGGAGGGTTTTTCATGTATTGCAGCCCCGATGACCAGGTTGACTCAGAAGCGTACCCAGGTCAGGTGGTTAGACGAGTGTGAGGCAAGCGTTTAGTAGCTCAAGACAGCTTTAACTACGACACCGATATTGGTTTTGCCCATGGGTTCAGGGCCTTACACAGTTTATTGTGATGCCTATCGTATTGGACTTGGTGCGGTGTTGATGTTGGATGGCAAAGTCATTGCCTATGTTTCATGGTTGTTGAAGATTCATGGTAAGAACTATTCCATTCATGATTTTGAGTTAGCAGCTACTGTTCATGCGTTGAAAATTTGGAAGAATTATCTGTATGGTGTGACATACGAGGTGTTCGCGGATCACAAGAGTCTGCAGTAATTGTTCAAGCAGGAGGAGCTAAAATTGAGGGAAAGAAGGTGGTTGGAGTTGTTGAACAACTATTTTATCACCATCTTATATCATTTTGGAGAGGCCAATGTGGAGGCCGACACTTTAAGTAAGAAGTCTGCCAGTATGGGCAGCCTTGCTTACATTCTGATCGGTGAGAGACTATTTGATCTAGATGTTCAGGCTTTGGACAATCAGTTCGTAAGGTTGGATGTTTGTGAGCCCAATCGTGTGTTAGCTTGCACAGTCGCTCAGTTTTTTATTGGAGCGTATCAGATATTGGCAGTATGATGATCCTCATTTATGTATCCTTAGGGACATGGTGCAACACAAAGGTGCTAAGTAGGTTACCTTGGGAGATGATGGAGTTTTGAGATTGCAGGGACAAGTTTGTGTGCCTAATGTGGATGGACTCCGAGAGTTGATTTTAGATGAAGCCTATTGCTCATGGTATATTATTCATCCGGGCACCACGAAGATGTATCATGATTTGGGGCAGCATTATTAGTGGAGGAGAATAAAGAAGGATATCATTGCATATGTGGCTCGGTGTTTGAATTGTCAATAGGTTAAGTACGAGCATCGGAGGCTTGGTGGGTTGTTTAAGAAGATTGAGATTCCTTAGTGGAAGTGGGAGCCTATTTTTATGGGCTTCATTGTTGGACTCCTACGGACTAAGAGGATGTTCGATGCAGTATGGGTTATTGTTGATTGGCTGACCAAGTCCGCACATTGGATTCCTGTGGTAGTCTCCTATTCTTCTATGAGGTTAGTTGAGATCCATATCCGAGAGATTGTTCATCTTCATGATGTGCATGTGTTTATCATTTCGGATCGAGGTATGATGTTTACCTCACATTTCGCGAGAGAAGTTCAGCAAGAATTGGGCACATGAGTTTAGTTGAGCACAACGTTCATCCTCACACGGACGGGCAGTTCGAGCGAACTATTCAGATTTTGGTGGATATGCTCCGAGCTTGTGTCATTGATTTGGAGGCTGGTGGGATTAGTTTTTTCCTTTAGTAGAGATTGCCTACAATAATAGTTACCAGTCGAGTATGAAGATGGCTCCTTAAGAGGTTTTGTATCGTAAGCGGAATCGGTCACCGGTTGGATGGTTTGAGTCAGGGGAGGCTTGATTGTTGGCTATAGAGCTGGTTCAGGATGACTTGGACAAGTTAAAGATTATTCAAGATAGGCTTCGTATAGCTCAATCTAGGAAAAAGAGTTTCGACGACCGAAAGGTTTGTGACTTGGCTTTAATGGTCAGTGAGCAGGTATTTATTTGAGTGATGCCTATGAAGGGCTTGATGAGATTTGGGAGAAGGGCAATCTTAGCCTTAGGTTAATTGTCCTATTTGAGATTCTTGATCGAGTGGGTGAGGTGGCTTACAAACTTGCGTTGCCGCCGAGCTTATCAGTTGTGCATCCCGTGTTTCATGTGACCATACTTTGGAGGTATAACGACGACCCATCCCATGTGTGTGATTTAAGCATTTTTCCAGTTGGACAAGGATTTATCTTATGAGGAGGAGCCGGTAAGTATTCTCGACCAGCAGGTTCACCAGTTGAGATCAAATAATTTTCCTTCTGTTCGTATTCAGTGGAGAGGCCAGCCTGCTGAGGCATTGGCCTGGGTGTCCGAGTCCAAAATGCGGAGCCGTTATACCCATCTTTTCACCAACTTAGGTACTTCCTTCTAATATCGGCTCGAGGATGAACAATTATTTTAGAGGTGGAGGATGTGATGACCCAAAAAGTTATCACTTGTTTTAGAAAATAGTTTAGTGTTCTGAGGCCTAAAAACCTCTTTTTAACCTTACCTCAATTTATGCGCACAGTCTGGGCGCGTTGCCGGAAATTCGTTATGTTAAAATATGAAAAATGATGAATTTTACTTTTAAAATGAGTATAAGTTGACTTTAATCAAATTTTTGGGTAAACGGACCCATACCCGTGATTTGACGGTGCTGAATGGTTTTTAGAAAAACACGGGACTTGGGCATGTTCCCAAGAATCGAATTCCTAGTTCCCAAGCCCGAGAAATGATTTTTTAGAGAAAATTATTTCTGGAATATCTAAGAATGTTTGAAAATGAAATGTGTTTAAAATTTTATGGTATCGGGCCCGTATTCTAGTTCCGGAACCTAATATATGTCTTATATGTGCTTCATGTCGAGTCTGTGAAATTTGGTAAGAAACGGACTTGAAATAACGTGAATCTGGCAGTATTTGAGAAAATTAGAAATTTGAAGTTATTAAATGATTTCATTATTTTGATGCTAAATTAGTCGTTGTTGATGTTATTTTGGTGTAACCGCACCAGTTCTGGTGTAACCGCACATGCGACCCAAGCACCGCAGGTGCGAGTAGATGGTTGCAAGTGCGGTCCAGCTCTCGCAGATGCAGACAAGCTTCTGTAGAAGCGGTTACGCAAGGAGCAGATCTCCCCTCGTAGATTTGGCGCCAACGGGACAAATCATTTCTGTAGAAGCGATGAATTTTCCGCACGTGCGAATCCGCAGATGCGGCTCAAGCACCGCAGATGTAAGAGTCGGGCATCAGAGTATTTTATAATGCATAAGGAGATTTTCTCTAGAGATTTTCTTCCCAAATCACAATTAAGTGTTCATTAACTAATTTCTTTCATCTCTCTAATGTTTTTCATCAACATTTATCTAAAATCATAGGGTTTTAATGGTAGAAAATTAGGGATTTAGGTAGAGTCAGGGATTTTGATTAATTGGGATTTAGACATCGTTTTTGGGTTGAATTTTGAAACTTATTACATATTTTGGCTAGTGGGTGAATTGGTAATCGGGTTTTGGTCTGAACCTCGAGTTTCGACCAAGCGGGACCGGAGTCTATTTTTGCTTTTTTGAGAATGAATGATAGGAAATCTATAATTATGCATCGAAATTGAATTGATTAGAGTTTATTGTTGTTATTACGTAGATTATGTATAGATACAATTTATTTGTATTCAAATTCAAAAGGAAAAGCGGTGTTTGAGGCTTGAGTTGGTCGTGGAAGTTCGAAGTAAGTATTTCGTCTATCCTTATCTTGAGGGATTAAGAGTTTTGTCATATTTGCGACGTGTTACTTGTTGAGTACGATGTATAGATATGGTGACGAGTATCTATACATTGGTGTCAGACATGACCGTGTTTCTTGAAGTAAAATTATTGTGTTCTTAATAAATGCTACGAATGCCTAAGTTGTTTATTCTCTGTGTTGAGCAAAGATTATGATTATGCTAGTGGTAATTACTTATTATTGAGTATTGGTGCTAGTTGAGGTAGTTAGATGTTGGAACAAGTTTAGTTATAGCTGGTTTTCCCTTGCTGGTACGGCTTTACTTATACTGTCGATTCCCTTGCCGGGATAGTGTTGTTTATTTATTGGTCCCTTGTCGGAACTCTTTTTGTGATTGGTGTTGAACTGTATATGTGGATCGAGTTGCGCGCCAAAACAAAATTATATTTGTATCGGGTGGCACGCTGCAACAATGATATAAATGGATCAGGTTACATGCCACAACAATAATATAATTGGATCGGGTTGCACACCGCAACCGTGATAAATGATATGGATCGGGTTGCATGCCGAAACAGTATTATTATATTTTGGGATCTGGTTGCGCAGTGCAACAATTAATAATACAAAGTGTTTATAGGTTGGTTACGATTTCCTTATTCTTTTGTTGTACATTCTACATTGTCCTTATGCCTTTCTTTTAATTTACTGTTGGTATTGATATTCCCCCGCAGCATGTACCCCCTCCCAGCTTTACTTGGTTATTCCTGTTTTATTTGCACTGCATATTATATAACTGCACAGTTTTATTTGGTAGTTTGGTCCTAGCCTCATCACTACTTCGTCGGGGTTAGGCCAGGCTCTTACCAGCACATGGGGTCGGTTGTGCTTATACAACACTCTACACTATGTGCCGATCCCAGAGCGGCATCTTTTGGACCATTAATTTGGGTGGCTGCTTTCAGTCCAGTCAAATATCTCGAGGTAGTCCTGCAGTCATCCGCAGGCCCGTCATTATCTTCTATCTTTATATGTATTATTTTTTCATTTACTTCAGAGATAGATTATACCTTTCTTTCAAGAAATTTGTATGTAGTATTCGTAGATGGTCCGTGATATTGTAACATCGGATTCCGGGTAGAGCTATATGTTGGTATTGTCGTACAGGTTTTTGGGTAAGTTATGAGATTACGTCTTTCGCATGTATTTATTTATCGTTAATGTTTCACTATTGACCGCATGTTGATTTAAATTGTTAAAAGTAGCTAATAAAAGAGTTAGTGATTCTATAATACGTGGCTTGACTAGCTTTCATAGGTAGGCGCCATCACGACTCCTGTAGGTGGGAAATACAGGTCATGACAATTCGTAAAGGTGAGTGGGTAAGCAAAATGAAGAAAGTGAATTTCGTCAAAGTTTGGCAATTGGGGTAAAATACGGTCCAAGTATAATACCCAGCATTCATGGACTAGTGCCACAAAAGGTACCACATGACCATGATAGTAACGTGTATAAAGTGTGTTAAAAGTAAGTAGTATTTTAAGTAATTTGAGATAATTCCTAATTATGGGAATAATTGATTAGTGGTAGGGATAATTGTGGTATTAAGAAGGATTATGTGGATAAGGATATTCTTATGGGGTTTCCACATGGCATTAAGCCAAGCCAAAGTGTCAAAATGTTCGTGATGAGCTAAAAAGACATAAGGTTGCCTTGGTTACATTTTGTACTTTGTATAATTTTGGAGAATTGGACATAAGTTGCATAATTTGGTTTCTTACTTGAATGCAATTTAGATGATATGACCAGGAATGTTTCTTACTACTGTTGCATAAAATGTGATTCTATGAAAGCACGATACAATCTTTCTCAAGAACATCATACGTATTTTTCCTTACTTCCATCCATTGTTAGGTATTGCTGGAATCAATGAGTGTTAAAGAGATTGTCAAGAGAATTGGTTCATGTATGTTAAGGCTATCCGTTCTTTATTTTTGGCATGATCCGTACGATACAAACGAAATGAGCAAATGTACAACTTTCATAAACGACTCTATTCATAGAATTACTAAGGACGACTATGTTCTTGATCTCATAATCATTATGTCTTCTGTTCATGGATCTCATAAAAATACATAGTGGATAAAGTTATCCAAAAGGTAAAATAATATTATAATATTCTGAGAAAATCTTAGTAACGTATTTCTTATGCATTGCATTCATTATACATGTACACCGACCCATGACCAGATGGCGTTATATACGTATATATATCTCCATATATATGTGTGTGTGTGTATGTTTGTGTGGATACGGGATATGGGAAAAGGTTACGGTTATGTACCACTACCTGATCAGCTGGTATACATTGATGAGTTCACTCAGAATGGCCGAGCTGATATGATAGGATGCCCTCGGAGGCTAGATGATGCTATGAACACATGTACATATGCATGACATGATATTCATATGCATATGCATGACACTATAAGTATTTCATGCTCCACAAAGTTATCCATACTTACAGGTTGAGTCATTTACTCTATATTTATTCCATGTCTATTATGTACTTATTTATGTGCCTTACATACTCGGTACAATATTCATAATGGCATCCCTTTTCCTGGGGACTCTGTGTTTCATGCCCGCATGTCCTAATAGATTGGTCAAGATCCCTCAAAGTAGGCAATTAGCTCAGCGGAAGATGCTGGTGCACTCCATTTGCTTCGGAGTTGCTTATTTGTTTGGTATGATTTAGACGTGTATTGTTTGGTATGTCGGGACTCTGTCCTGACCTTTATTAAAATTATGTATTCTTAGAGGCTTGCAGACAAATGTCATGTAAGTAATAGATTGTATGGCCTTGTCAGGCTATGTTCAGTTTACAGTGATTCTTTTTGTCTTATAGGCACGTATGTCTTATGTATAAGTTTGTATCACACATTATATTCTACTTTTCTCACGGCAGCCTTCCTTCTCCGTTATCTATGATGGTATGACATGAAAATATACATTATGTTGGTACTCATTTGAGTAAGGTACAGGGTGGCGGTCTCGCCGCCAGGTTCGGTGCGTAACATGTTTGTTATTTTTGTTTCTTATTGATAATGTTGCATGACAACCTTCCTTCTCCGTTATCTATGATGGTATGACATGAAAATATACATTATGTTGGTACTCGTTTGAGTAAGGTACTGGGTGGCGGTCTCGCTGCCAGGTTCGGGGCGTAACATGTTTCTTATTTTGGTTTCTTATTGATAATGTTGCCTGCAAAGATCCAATAACATTTAATACTCTGAATGGAACTTTCTCTCTCAAGGGTATTGTTGTGAACCTTTTAACACTATAGTAGCGTAAAATGTGATGCAAAGGAAGCACGATACAGTCTTTCTCAAGAACATCATACAGATTTTCCCCTGCCTAGATCCAATGTTACGTATTGTCGCAATCAACGGGTGTTAAGGGATTCCCAAACGAATCGGCTCAGCTATGTTAATGCTATCCCTTCTTTATTTTTGGCATGATCTATATGATACAAATGAAACTGCAAATTCACAACTTTCATAAACGACTCTATGCATAGAATTAGTAAGGACACGTATGTTATTTATCTCTCACGTGAATTATCATTATATCGTCTGTTCATAGATCTCAAAAAAATATATAGTTGATAAAGTTATCCAAAAGGTAAAATAATCTTGTAATTTTTTGACAAAATCTAATTAAAATATTTCTTATGCATTTCATTCACTTATACATGTACATTGACCTATCACCTGATGGCGTTATATATGCGTATATTATTTGTATATGCGGTATGGGAAAATGTTACAACATTATATACGCACCACCACTTGATCGGCCGGTATACGTTGATTATTTGCCCACAGTGGCCGCGATGAAATGATGGGATGCCCTCAGAGGCTTGCCAACAAACAAATCAAGTTACAACTGGAAAACATTATTCACCCGGTGCATAAATGTTGCTGGGGCGTTGGTCAGCCTAAAAGACATCACAAGAAATATATAATGACCATAACGGCTCTGAATGCCATCTTTAGAATATTTGAATCCTTATTTTTCAAATTGTGATACCCAGATATCAAATTAGTATTTGAAAATACTCTCGCTTCTTGAAGCTAGTCAAACAAATCACGAATGCACGACAAAGGCTACTTGTTATTGATTGTAACTTTGTCGATGCACATCTGTATAGTACCATCTTTTTTTTTCACAAAACAAAACTGGTGCACCCCAAGGCGACATACTAGGCCTAATAAACCTCTTATCTAGAAGTTCCTGAAGTTGCTCCTTCAATTCTTCAAACTCAATTGGTCCAATACGATAAGGTGGGATAGAAATGGGCTGAGTGTCTGGCACCTTGTCAATACCGAAGTCAATACCCTTGTCAGGTAGCATAGCCGATAGATTTGTAGGAAATACATCCGGGAAGTCTTGCACTACTTGTATATAATCAATAGTAGGAGTTTCGGCATCAACATATCTCAGAAAGGCCAAATACGATAAATACCACTTCCCAATCATCCATTAGGCCTTCAAATAAGAAATCACCCATGCTGAGAACATAATCTAGAGAACCTCTCTAGTCGATCCTCGGCAACCCCGGTATCACAAATGTCACGGTCTTACTGTGACAATAGTGAATAGTATGACATGGAAACAACCAATCCCTACCTAAGATTATATCAAAATCAACCATACTAAGTAGTAAAAGATCAACTTTTGTCTCTAGTCCCATAATAGTTACCACACGCGACTGATACACGTGGTCCATAACAATAATATCATCGACCGGCATAGATACATAAACATGGGAAACTAAGGGCTCACGGGACACATCTAAACAATGAGTAAAATATGACGAGATATATGAATATGTGAAACCATGGTCAAATAATATGGAATCTTTTCTGTGGTATATTGAGATAATAGATGTGATCATTGTGCCTGAAGCAACAATATCTGACCTGGCAGGAATAGCACAAAATCGAACCCGACCGCCACTTTATCAGCCTCCCCCTCTAGGGAGATCTCTAGCTGCTTGTGCCCTACCCCATGCCAGTTGGGCGGGTGGTGAAATAACTTGTTTAGGAGTCACAACCTAACTCCTCTGTTGAACTAGACCTCTCGAAAGGGACGGACAATATCTCTTCATATGACCCGAATTTCCACACCCAAAGGAACCCCACTCTAAAATATGCCGATAAGTACTGAGGTGAACCTCGAAAACTAGGATAACTACCAGAAGAACTTGGAACAGATCAACATCAAACTGATGGTGCACGAGATGAACTCCGAGCTGGAAGTTCACTGAGAGAAGACTGACTCGGTCGAGCACTGCATGTAACATTGCTAGTGGATATACCACGATGAACTAGACCAGCCATTTGAGCGAGCCTATAAGGACAACTCGAGCTATGATAGGGATGAACGTTGAAGGAAAACAAGTGGATTACTCCGACCACAAGGCCTTTTGGCCTCCCTCACCTCACGCTCCTGTATACAGACCATCTCTAGCCTCCTAGCACAATCAACTACCTCTTTAACATTAGTACCTGCTATAATCCCTTGAGACAGAAAAAATTAAACTATTGGTTGAGGCCAATAATGAACCTCCTAATCTGCTCCCTCTCTGTGGGAACCAACCAAACTGCAAAATGAGCCAATTCTAAAAACCTCATCTTGTACTGGGTCACAGATATATCTACATGATGTAGCTACTCAAACTGGGTGCGCAGCTCCTCCCTGTGGGTCTGTGGCATAAAGTTCTCCAAGAATAATACGAAGAACATGTTCCATGAAAGTGGTTCTGCACTAACTGGTCTACTCCTCTTATAAGTCTCCCACCATCTGAAGGCTGCCCCGATCAGTTGAAAAGTAGTAAATGTGACCCCACTTGTCTCTAGAATACCAATTGTTCGAATAATCCGCTGGCATTTATCCAAGAAACCTTGAGCATCCTCTAAATCAGCTATACTCAATGATGGAGTATTCAGTCTCAAAAATCTATCTAATCTCTCCTACTACCTGTCTTCCATAATAAGGCCCACCTAGGCCTAAGTAGCTGCAACCAGCTGAACTGGTAATACCTTGGTATTTGAAGTCCTTGCACCACCCGCTCTGGAGTATGGGCGACAGCGGTATAAGTGCATCCCTTGGCTTGAAAAGTGGCTGGTACGGCCTAAACATATACCAACTAAGCAAGGCTAGTGGAAACTATCAATATCTGGGCTAAAGCCTCCTAAATGAATGATATCAAAATAGGCATAGCTGGTCCCGCATACTAAACTATATGTGGAATCTTCTCTTGAGCTGGAGCAACCGGTAGATCTACAAGTTCGTTTCTAACTACTAGCTACACCTCGGTCTGTACTACGGCCCCGGCCTCTATCACGTACCCAACGTCTCATGGCCCTAACCGGTGGTACTAGTGGCTGGTCGTATGATTGGGTAGTACGTGTTCTCACCATCTGTAAGAGGATAATAACAAAATTTGATTTTCCAAAATTAACAAATTTGCACAAGAAGAATAATAGAAGGTGAACTTTTCCCAAAGACTTTGCAGCCTCTCAAAGATAAGTATAGATGTCTCCGTATCGATTCGTGACTCGTGAGACATATGTAACCTAAGCTTTGATAATAACTTGTCATGACCCAAAACTCTCATGTTGTGGTGGCGTCTATCACAATACTAGGCAAGGCGATAACCTCAGTAAATCACAATATTCTTTTAAGTTTGAAAAAATAATATTTAGTTTTAATAAATTATCCCACAAATACAGATACAAATATATTCCCAAAACCTGGTGCCACTAAGTACACGAGCATCTAAATGATAACATAGTTTGTATGATACAAGAACATTGTCTAGAAATACAATAGTACAAATAACTCAAAGGAAAGAGAGTCAAGGTTTCTGGACAATAGGAAGCTTCCTCGATAGTCTTCAACACATAAATATCTAAAATCTAGTAACCGCTATATCCGAAAGCACCTGCATATACTCACGAAGTGCACAGTATAGTATGAGCACAACTGACCGAATGTACATAATAAGTAACAAGCCTAACCCTTGGGCTAAAAGTATAGATGAGCTCAATATGTATAGTCCAGTATAAAAATAACAATACAAAAATGCAGGCATGCTTTCACGTTTAAAAGATTAACTCAACACAATTAAAATAGATCACATTTGAATGATATGAGGAATGTGACATCTTTATATCAACATTCCCATGTAGGTG
>MU723959.1:0-20810 GCA_026770625.1 Nicotiana glauca
GTCCTTTAATTGGAAAAAACTCCTTCTGCCACGCCCTTCGCGGGGTGAGGTAGAGCCGAAAGGAGGTGTGACAATTCGCAGTAAAATACTGCAAATTATTTAAAAAAAAATTTAATAATTCGCAGTATTTTACTGCGAATTAGGTTATTATTAAAAAAAAAATTTACCTAATTCGCAGTAAAATACTGCGAATTACAAAAAAATATTTTTTTTATTTTTTTAAAAATAAAATAAAAATTGTAGATCGTCAAATTCGAAAATTTATAGATCGTCAAATTTATTGGGAATATTGAATATATTCCCAATAAAGAGGTGGAAGATTGTGCCATTGGGAACTGACCCACTTTTCACACAAAGACATTTATCTCCCTGCATGAGATTCCCTCCTTCCTTTCTCATTTTATGTTTAACAATTTTCCCTTTTTAAACTGTCAAAAAATACAAATTTTTTTCATTTAGAAAATTTTATATAATAAAACAAAAAATTTCGAGACTTATTTTAAGTGATAAATTTAATACAACAATAACAAACCCAATGTAATTTTACAAGTGGGTCTGAAGAGAGTAGAGTGTACACACTGTCCCTAGAGGAAGGGAAAAGGGAGGGGCAAAAATTATAAATTTAAGTATTTTTTTGTAAAAAAATTTATCTAGATAAACAATATTGCTAGTCACCTTAGGGTTTCTATGGATAATTTTGTACTTAAACAAGAGTATATCCCTCCCTAGCAAGTAAGGACAGAGTAAAAACAACAACAACAACAACAACAACAACAACAACAACAACAACAACAACAACAATAACAACTATCCAGTATAGTCCCACAGAGTGAGGTCTGGGGAGGGTAATACGTACGCAGGCCTTCTGTTTCCAATCAACCCTCGGCTCAAGAGACAGAGTAAAAACAGTGATATTTAATAAACATGACGGATTGTGGTCTTTTCGAATTTGACGATCTATAATTTTATTTTTATTTTTAAAAAAATTAAAAAATTAAAAAATTTAAAAAAAAAAATTGTAATTCGCAGAGTTTTACTGCGAATTAGGTAAAAAAAAATCATAAATTTTTTTTAAAATTTTTAAAAAAAAATTATTAAAAAAATTTTTTTTTTACCTAATTCGCAGTATTTTACTGTGAATTACTTTAACGGCTAAATTTTCGTTTTTTATTGTGAATTACTTATTTTTGTAACTTTTTTTTTAAAATTAAAAATATACTTTGTGTTTGAAAAATCATTAATTAAGTTTCGGACTCTTGTGAAATTACTGTGAGTATATTGTTGTTGTAACTCAAACTCGCACTGCTTGCCTGTACGTAGCCTATCAAATACAGCACAAAAATGCATTAAATTTTATGGATTCATTAAGAAACACGTGATTGTGTTTACATTTATGTATAAGTTAAGAGCCTGTTTGGACATAACAATGTTTTTATTTTTTTCGAAAATTTTTTAATTTTTTTTAAATCAGCGTTTGGTCATAAATTTTTTAATTTTTACTTGAAAATATATTTAAAAAACTCTAAAAACCTATTTTTTAAAATTCACTCAGATCACTCACAAAATTAAAAAATAACCTAAAATTATATTCATGTCCAAACAGATTCTAATTTTCAAATTCAATTTTCACTTGAAAAAAATTTTACTTTTTTTTTCTTTGGAATTTTACAAATCTTATGTCCAAACGCCCACTAAGTAAAGCTGCTGAGATTTCTCAATCTTGGTTTGTGTGCGGAGGAAGCGGTTCCTCCGTCTTTTTCTAATTTTTCAGTTTCTGTTCTCCTTTTTGTCATGCATTAATTGAAGATATGTAAATCAAACAGATAATATTTTTCTATGTCTTATATTATTATGTATGTCAGTTTCACTGAACAAGAAATTTAAGTACGTGAAAAAAGTTTTTGAATTTATGATCTTAACTTGAAATATATATATATATATATATTATAATTTTCTTGAACCATGTAATTTTAAACATTTCATATTATGCATTACTTTAAGGGCTTATAATTAAAGGTAAACTCAGAATTAATTGTTGGGATAAAAAATTCACTAAATATTTAAAATAATTAGCATTCTTTTAAAATGGACTAAAGAAGAGTGAGACATAAATTAAAATGAATGGAGTAAATATAAAGTTTGAGTCTTTCTTTTTTATAGCTCAACTGTTTTGTCCAAAAAGTTGAGAATACAAGAGTAGGATAAATATCCAGCTTACTAACTAAATTAGATCTTAACACATATAGAGTAGTTTAATTAAGAAACTTTTAAACCCGTAATAAACCTTATAATATTTTATATTCTATGAGAATCATCTACACCAATTAAAAAAATCATCACAGATTTCTGTGACGATCCGACCCGTCGTCTCATGTGTTATTGCTCAGTTTCCCCCATTTCATGCTTCTTCATGTTTCGTTATCAGTATGTGGTGTGTTAGAGTTGATTTGGATTAATTTTTGATAAGAAGTGAGACACTTAGTCTCTTTAAGGAAAGCTTAAGTTGGAAAAGTCAACCGAATGTTGAATATTGAGTTAGAGGGCTCGGATGTGATTTCCGGTGATTTGGTTAGCTTCGGGGATGATTTGTGACTTAGGAGCGCGATCAGAATTGAGTTTGGAGGTCTGGTGTAGAATTAGGCTTGAATTGGTGAAGTTAGTATTTTGGCGAATTCCGGTTGGTAGGAGAGATTTTGATCCGGGGGTCGGAATGGAATTCCGAGAGTTGCAGTAGCTCCGTTAGGTGATTTTGGATGTGTGTGCAAAATTTCAGGTCATTCGGCGGAGTTTTGGTTGGGTTTTTGATCAAATGCGTATTTCGGAAGTTTTGAAGAAACTTAGGCTTGAATCCGATGTGAATTAATGATTTTAGTGTTGTTTGATGTGTTTTGATGATTGGAACACGTTCGTATGATGTTTTGGGATATGTCGGTGCTTTTGGTTGAGGTCTCGAGGGCCTCAGGGTGATTTCAGATGGGTAAACGGGAAGTTTTGAACTTAGAATTGCTGCAGAAAATGCACAGCTGTTGCAGACCAAAATTGGTCTTCGCGTTCGTGGTTTGTGGTACGCATTTGCGGAAGGATATTTTTTTAGTCCATCGCGTTCGCGAGGGTGGCTACGCGTTCACGTAGAAGGGGCCTGGGGTCCTGCCAAGTTTATTCATTGTGTTCGCGACATTTGGGTCCACGTTCGCGTAGGAGGAAAAGCCTGTGCATCACGTTCGCGTAGTTGGAGATCCTGAGGCATTGCGTTCGCGGACTGGGAGCCGCGTTCGCGTAGAGTAAATTCTTGGTCAAAGATTTCTATTCATCGCGAACGCGGGGGTGTTGACCGCGTTCGCGTAGGGTAAAAACTGGGCATGCAGAAGAGTTTTTATATCATTTCATCCGCGAAGCTTGGTCCATTTTCCTCCATTGTTAATCACCTTAAGAGCTTTTTGGTAGAAATTAAAGGGGGTTTCGACGGGAATTGATTGGAGGTGAGTCCTATAGCCTAAAAACATCATTTTATTGAAGAATCAATCTGTAAATTCATGCAAATTTGAGTAAAATTGGAAGAACTAGGGCTTGACTTTTGAAATGAAAATTTGGGATTTGAGGGGGCATTTGAGTTCCGATTTTCGTAAATTTGATATGTATGAACTCGTGGCGAGACGAGGAATCCAGTTATGTGAATTTTGTAATTTTTCGAGAAGCGAGCCCGGAACTCGGGTTTTGCTAGTTTTGAGATTTTTGCTATTTCTCGATTGTTTTTGATTGGATATTGTTCCCTTAGGATATTGTGATGTATTCGCTCTATTTTTGGTTAGATACGACACGCGTGGAGGCCGGTTTGAGGGGCAAAGGCGTCGCGAGCTAGAGATTTCACCGGTTCGAGGTGAGTAATACTTGTAAATGATATTCTGAGGGTTTGAAACCCTGGATTTGCACATCATAATGTTATATTGAGGTGAGTTGCACGCCAAACAGCGAGCGCGAGGTAGAGCACCGTTGGGGATTGTGACTTGGTCCGTCCCGATTGATGAAATTACTACGTATTTGATAGAAACTACTTGTTATCATCATGATTTGGGCTGATTGTCATGTTTTGGGCTTCGTGCCGATTATTTGAATCCTTTTGGGATCATTATCACAATTTTCACGATATGTAGCATGTTAAATAATTTCAGTCTTGAGTTAAACACTATTTTGAACTGTCGAGTCATACTTCTAAGGTTTTAAAACTTAAACTACATTTTCTGACGTTTGGAGCTGAGAACTATTACTTGACATCGCCCTAGTGGCTCACATGCATATTCTAGACTGAGGATGGATCGGGTTGCATGCCGCAGCGGTGTGATATTGATATTGCGCTTGGGCTGTAGGAGCCCCACCGGAGTCTGAACCCCCACAATGAGCGCGGGTACCCAAACGGATTGGGCTGCGCGCCGCAGCAGTCATATGTATTGCATTGCATTCATGCATTGGTTCCTGTTTGTACTACGTGTCATGACATTCAGCAATCGCATTTCATTGGCATCCATGCTACTTCTTGCGTTGTTGACCAGATACTCTGGTGTTAATTGTTGGTGAAGTGTTGTGCCCGAAGGGCTGACTTGCACTATCTGTTTTGCATTCATTTGCTTAATTGTCGGAAAAAGATATTTTTAAAGAGGTCTTTAACTAAGACAGATATTTTCTAAAGGATTTTTCCCTGTTTTATTGTCTTTCTCAAAGGGTTGTACTGTCCTATATAGCATGATGGAGTGCTCTTACGTGATTTCTTGCCGCTCGGTTATTATTTACTCTCATTACTCACTGAGTTGGAGTACTCACTTTACTCCCTGCACCTCGCGTGAAGTTGCAGGTATTGTTCACCCGAAAGCGGGTTAATAGCTGATTGAAGGTATTACTACTGTAGTTGGGCAAGGTGATCGCCAACGTTCGCGGCACCGGACTTCGTCTTTTGATTTCAGATTTTATTGTGTATATTATTGGCCCTGTAGTTGTGTTCAGACTTCTTTAGATGTTCGTGACTTGTGACACCCCGGTCGGGCTGTGTTGGGTTAAAAATATCAATTATTAATGTTATTAAGTCATATTTATCCATTTATTTATGTTTATTAACTGTTAAAAGGAGCATTGTCGTTCTGTTAGCTGGCCTTATCTTCACGAGAGGCGCCATCACGACCGGGTTTGAGAATTGGGTCGTGACAAGTTGGTATCAGAGCCTAGGTTACTAGGTCTCACGAGTCATGAGCNTGCTTGAGCACTGAGGTGCTGATTGTATGAGCAAGTGTTTTGAAATTATATGTTCGATATTGTCCCTATTAGCCGGAATGGCAGTTTGGTATTCATGTGATGAGTTTGTTAGTACTGCGAGATGTATCTATATGACTTGGTAGTCACGAAGAAGACTGCTGGATAATAGATGAACTGTTAAGTGATTCGATTCCTATTGTGATTTGATGTGTAGCCCGAATATGGGCGCGTGAAAAATATTTTTGTGTCTCCTAGTTAGGGAGTGAAGTGCATTACATGTGGCGGAATGAGTTTAGACACAGGAAGACTAAATGGTTGTGTTATGTGTATGATGGTGGAAGGTGTGCTGAAATACTAAACTGAGACGAAGCAGGTGGGTTATCTCCTGCGAAGAGTTCTTAAGTGGTACGATTCTTATGTATATTGTTAGAAGACCTCATGTGTAATTGAAGAGTACGTGTTGAAATTTGATAAATTCGGGTCGCTCAAGAGGGTGGACTCAGCTGATGTGGGGATGAATGCGAGGTTTGTAGAGGATTTCAGTACCAGATGATTTGTATTTTCATAAACTAGTAGATGATTTGAGTCTAATCTCACTATAATATTGTGGCATCATTAGAGTAAAAGTATTATGGGTTATTGAATATGTCCTGATAGATGGCTTCGAGCCAAGTTGGGGAGGTTGTTATTGATTAGCTGATCGTACGGTTATGTGCTATGTTGGTTCCGTTTGGAGGTATGCTGGCGAATCAGTCCTGGTTACAAAAATTAAGGCGAGGATGGAACGAGCGAAAAAAAATTTTGACAAAGGTTATATGGTACTTTCGTAGATGTGAGAAAATACTAGGATGTCTTGAGCTGTGGTTAACAAAGAATGCTCAGTGTATAGAGAAGGAAGATGGTTGTTTGTATTGGTATGAGATCATGTTCTGCGGTGTCAGAGTGCTAATAAGACATGTTCCATCCATTAAGTCAAGTAATTTACAGTTGTATAAGAGTGAATGACTCTCGAGAATGATTTTATTGTGTTCGAGATTTTGCATGTAATAATCAGGTGTCTTAAGGTGGTGTATGTGGCTTGAGACTGTGTTTTCATTAGAAAAGATCAAGACTTATGGTATTTTATGTTAATCATGGGATTCTATGTATCAGTATCTGGGAAATAATGGTAACGAATTCAGAGTCGTAGGAAGTTCTTCGGGGTAAAGTACTCTGGAATGTGGTATTTTTGGGAACGGTTGAGAGAGTATTCAATGGCCTATGGGTCTTAGACAGTGTGGTCTTATGTGCGAGTCTCGTGTGGTAAACCTGGATTGAGGCATTTTGATGCTACGAGGGAGAAATATCAAGTGGATGATGAATAAAAAGGGAAATTAGATAGATGGAATAGCTTGATAGTAGACCGAATCAGTATGGTAAGAATATGATTAATTCCTTGTATGTGTTCGAGGTAATGAGCCCTTACAGGTATTGTGCGATAGACCTTTTGAGTTCGGACAGCTTGCGTTGCTTGGTTTGGACAGAAGGATTCAGTCCTGTCAGTTTAGCTTGTATAAATAGAATTGGCAGAAGTGTTCCTATTGAGTTTTGCCATGGTTCGGAGATATATATATTTTCTTTGGGCATACGAAGCATGGAATGAGAAATGATGTCTCCTCGAGATGCGATTGATGGAGAGTTCTTATCTAGTAGTGTACGTAAATGTTTGTGGTTAAGAAGGGAGATGGAGTTCTCATGTTATACTAGTGTGGTACGGTATATGTGATATGTTGTGGAGGATTCGGGTTTGTGTGTGTAAGGTTACGGTTCAGTTCATAATGGGAAGTCATTAAATTCTTAAGCAGCACGGGCAGCTGCAAGTGATTTAAGAATCGATCTTCAGATGATTAAGGAAAATGGTACTGCTATTCTAGTGATTTAACGGGGGTATATGTTCAGTAAAGGGGGGAAGGCAATGTAAACTGATAATACTTCGGTAGTATTGTGGCATTTTCTTGTTGGATCGACTGCGGATATTTGAGTTGTTAATGGCGTAGGGAAATTTTAGAATGTCTTTCGTGGAATGATTGGATATTTAAGGTGTGACATGTATTCATACGGCGGAATTTGGGATCAGGTATAGTGATTCGTGTGCTATATGGAGTTGGAGACTAGGAGTTCTCGTGATCAGACTATGCAATGGTTGTAGATTGTGTGTATCAGCACTGTTTAGCGGTTATTGGAAATTAGAGGCCCGGGTGGATCTTTCCTTACTTGGTATATTAGATTGTGAATATGATATTGGGGGGTGTAGACTGGTTGTCTCAGTGTTGGGTTATTCTAGACTATTGTGCTATGGGTTATGTCAGAAAATGCCACAGGTTGCGTGGCAGGGTGCATCGGATTATGTTCTAGCAGAGTGGTTGTATTCCAAAGACCAGCGGATGGCTGGGAAGGATTGCTTCTCTTAATTGGGCCTTCGTGGCGGATGTCAGTGCAGAGGTTTCTACCATTGATTCAGTTCCGGTATTAAGGGACTTTTTCGGATGTGTTTCTTGTGGCCGGGCATGTCGCCAGGCGAGATTGTGGATTTCGGTATTTATTTTGTGCCGGGCACCGTATCGTACGACTCCGGCAGGAGCTGTAGTAGTGGGAGGAGCAGCTTCTGGCTTCTTGGTATTGAGTTCGTTGGCAGGCCTAGGTGGCTACGTATTTAGCTTGAGTTAGCTTGGTTGGCCCCGAGTTATATTGTTGAGGGATAGGTAGATTTGATTGTTATTGAGCTTGTTAGTTATCTAAGGAGATCTATGAGTTGCTTTTTGTGCTGTGAGACGTTATGATTTGTTGGATATGGACACATGTGGTGTGGTTCTATTGATGATTTATAGAGAGAGTCGAGCGGGAAGAGTAATTGAGTGTTGCTCGATAAATGGAGTATTGTTATGACCTATCGGGTTGCGTGTCGTATGTTATTTGTGTCACCGTGGGTGTAATGAATTGCCTTGGTTTCAGACATCAAATTGTGCGTGGCTGTTGATTTTGAGAATAGCGACTTGAGATGTGTCAGGTGCAACAGTGTTTGGGTAGGATTGCGCATTGTAGCGAGGCTATGTGGAGTTATGACCTTTCGAGGTAGGTTCAGGTGTTCTATATCTATGATGTAAGACGGGGTCTCAGCCTTGTGTTTTGATGATACTGATGGACTTGAGTTACAGCTCTTTCGTTTGAGTCATTTGTCATGATTTTAGAATGTTCAGACCGTTCCTCATTGGTGTGTGTATTATGCAAGTCTGGCTTAGGCCGGTGTTGATGTGTCATATCAGCAGAATGGTGTGTTGGATTTGAGGTGATCGTTGGAGTCATTAATGAATATGAACAGATTTGATCTCAGCTTGTTAGAAGGATAATATCGAGGTCGGGCCCGAAAATCTGTTTGGGTATTAGTCAAAATGGGAATGGCTTCATGTATGGGTGATCTGAGGAATGGTTACGGTTTATCGCATGTTTTATTTATCGTTGGCAGTATATGAAAGTGATGGAATAAGATTTTAGCTAATAAGAGGTTTTTTATCGGTATTTGGTTATCGTAGGCAACTGCTGTGAATAGAGTCCATTGTTTTGAGTGTTTGGATTATGTGGTATATCGTATGGTTTCACCTGAGGTTGCAAGTATAGGTTAGTACAGCTGGTTCGAAATTTTTTGAAGTATAGGTGTGAGGTTGTGATCGTATTGATGGTTTCTGAAGTGAAAAGGGTAGTTCTATGGTTCAAATGGACTGTGAAATTTCAGCTATACTGTGTTATCGGACCTATGCGAGATAGGGTGACGAGGGATCACCCCGGGTATATGCTTGGTAAGGTCATTCAGCTATTGGGTTGCTTCTAGTACAACTCTGGGTACGCTTGAGGACGAGCGTTTGTTTAAGTTAGGGAGGATGTGACGACCCGACCCGTCGTCTCATGTGTTATTGCTTAGTTTCCCCCATTTCATGCTTCTTCATGTTTCGTTATCGGTATGTGGTGTGTTAGAGTTGATTTGGATTGATTTTTGATAAGAAGTGAGACACTTAGTCTCTTTAAGGAAAGCTTAAGTTGGAAAAGTCAACTGAATGTTGACTATTGAGTTAGAGGGCTCGGATGTGATTTCCGGTGATTTGGTTAGCTTCGGGGCATGATTTTCGATTGAGTATTGTTCCCTTAGCATATTGTGATGTATTCGCTCTGTTTTTGGTTAGATACGACGCATGTGGAGGCCGGTTTGAAGGGCAAAGGCGTCGCGGGCTAGATATTTCACCGGTTCGAGGTGGGTAATACTTGTAAATGATATTCTGAGGGTTTGAAACCCCGGATTTGCACATCATAGTGTTGTATTGAGGTGAGTTTCACGCCGGATAGCGAGCGTGGGTAGAGCACCGTTGGGGATTGTGACTTGGTCCATCCCGATTGATGAAATTACTACGTATTTGACTGAAACTACTTGTTATCATCATAATTTGGGCTGATTGCCATGTTTTGGGCTTCGTGCCGATTATTTGAATCCTTTTGGGATCATTATCACTATTTTTATGATACTTAGCATGTTAAATGATTTCAGTCCTGAGTTAAATACTGTTTTGAACTGTCCGGTCATACTTCTAAGGTTTTAAAACTTAAACTACAATTTCTTACGTTTGGAGCTGAGAACTATTACTTGATATCGCCCTAGTGGCTCGCATGCATATTCTGGACTGAGGATGGATTGGGCTGCACGCCGCAGCGATATGATATTGATATTGCGCTTGGGCTGTAGGAGCCCCTCCGGAGTTTGAACCCCCACAGTGAGCGCGGGTACCCAAACGGATCGGGCTGTGCGCCGCAGCGATCATATGCATTGCATTGCATTCATGCATTGGTTCCTGTTTGTACTACGTGTCATGACATTCAGCACTCGCATTTCATTGGCATCCATGCTACTTCTTGCGCTGTTGACCAGATACCCTGGTGTTAATTGTTGGTGGAGTGTTGTGCCCGAAGGGCTGACTTGTGTGCTGACTTGCACTATCTATTTTGCATTCATTTGCTTAATTATCGGAAAAGCATATTTTCAAAGAGGTTTTTAACTGAGCCAGATATTTTCTAAAGGATTTTTCCCGATTTTACTGTCTTTCTCAAAGGGTTGTATTATCCTATATAGCATGATGGAGTGCTCTTACGTGATTTCTTGCCTCTCAGTTATTATTTACTCTTATTACTCACTGAGTTGGAGTACTCACTTTACTCCCTGCACCTCGCGTGCAGTTGCAGGTATTATTCACCCGGAAGCGGGTTAATAGCTAATTGAAGGTATTACTACTGTAGTTGGGCAAGGTGACCGCCAGCGTCCGCGGCACCGGACTTCGTCTTTTGATTTCAGATTTTATTGTGTATATTATTGGCCCTGTAGTTGTGTTCAGACTTCTTTAGATGCTCGTGACTTGTGACACCCCGGTCGGGCTGTGTTGGGTTAAAAATATCAGTTATTAATGTTGTTAAGTCGTATTTATCCATACATTTATGTTTATTAACTGTTAAAAGGAGCATTGTCATGTTGTTGGCTGGCCTTGTCTTCACGAAAGGCGCCATCACGACCAGGTTTGGGAATTGGGTCATGACAATTTCATTTCATAGTCCATTTTCAATCAGAGGCGGAGCCAAAATTTAAAGTAGATGAGTTCTGCATTTTTCACGAAACCAATAATTCATTTTAATTACTGGGTTCGCAATTAAATATTTATACATATTTAATAAAAAAATTAGCATAAATATAATATTTATGCAAAGTGATTGGACTTGACCGACCCCTTAATAAGCTAGCTCTACCTCTATTTTCAATAGGCCTTAGGTTCCAAAAAAACAATATAGTATCTAATATAGGGATTATAAAGTGAAACAAAAAAATTCCATAGGTTGTCTCTACATGTGAATACAAACACCATGTAAAGAAAAAAATGTGTATACAAAAACACTATATCCACAATAATCACATTGCTCCTAATTTATTAAAAGTGCACACTTTACACCTTTTATGTGGGTTAGGCAGCAGGTCACATGTAGAACTTGTTGAAAATGTCAAGAATCCCACATCGGTGGGTGACATATTTGGTTGGGATTTTCACCCTATCAAAAGAGGCCTAATGTTTAGGATTCAAACACACCTCTCATTTGCCTTTTTATATTCTTAAGGCATTTGTATCTTCTCTCTTTAATATTATTTCACTTGTATTTTTAGAGTGGAATAAAATATTGATTGTGTCCGAGGAGTAGGCAAAATTGACCGAACCTCGTAAATTCTGGTGTTCCTTTTATTGTTGCTTTATTGTCTTATTTATTATTTGGTGGCTGCCATAATTTATGGTATAGTAGTTGTGACTCATTCACACTATATACATTTGGCCTCTGCAACAATTGGTATCAGAGCCAAGGTTATGTCTAAGTATGCTCTGTGGTTGCAGCATAGTCTGATCTTCCACATCAGAAAAGATTTATCTTGGTAACTGAGTCAAGGTTCTGTCTAAGTATGCTCTGTAGTTGCAGATTACTCTGATCTTCCACACTAGAAAGGAAATAATCTTGATTTGTGTCGTAAGCTATTAAATAATATTTGTGTCAAAGATGGGAGACAATAAACAAGAAGAATCTACATCAAGTGTCAACAATACGTCAGCGTTGGCATCTTTTCTTATGACAAGAATTGTGTCAAATGCGAAATTTGCGGTAATTTTTTGACAGGTCAGGACATTTTGGGATATGGCAAGGCGAGGTTCTAGATGTCCTTTTTCAACAAGGGCTAGATCTTGCCATTGAAGAAAAAAGACCAGATATTATTGGAGAAGAATATTGGAGAATTATCAACTGTGTTGCTTGCGGTACCATTCGATCCTACCTTGCTAGAGAGCAGAAATATCCGTACGCAAAGGAAACTTCTGCAAATCAATTATGGAAAGCACTGGAGGATAAATTTGTGAAGAAAAACAGTCAAAATAAATTGTACATGAAGAAGAGATTGTTTCGCTTCACCAATGTTCCTGGTACCACGATGAATGAACATATCACCAGTTTCAATAAGTTGGTCACAGATTTGCAAAATATGGATGCAACTTTAGATGATAGTGACTTGGCCTTGATGTTATTGGGGTCACTTCCTGATGAGTACGAGCACCTTGAAACTACTCTACTTCATGGAAATGACGATATTTCTCTTAGAGAAGTTTGTTCGGCTTTGTACAGCTATGAACAAAGAAAGGGAGAAAAACGGAAGGGCGGAGAAGGAGAAGCACTGGTTGTGATGGGTCGTCCTCAAAATCAAATGAGGACAAAGAAGGGAAGATCCAAGTCAAGATCTAAACCCAACAAAGATGAGTGTGCCTTTTATCGAGAAAAGAGGCACTGGAAGAAAGAATGTCCAAAGTTGAAGAATAAGGCCAAACATAACAATGGAAAGGCCATTATGGATTCAAATGTAGCTGATTGTGATGATTCAGCCTTCTCATTAGTTACAATAGAGTCATCAACATTATCAGACATATGGTTGATGGACTCGGCTTGTAGCTATATATGTGTCCCAACAGGGACTGGTTCATGGATTTTCAAGAAGGATAATATGGAGTCGTCCAAACACTGTATAATAGTCCTCTTACCTCATATGGCATTGGTTCAATACGATTAAGAAACCATGATGGAATGATCAGAATATTAACATTTGTTCGATATGTACCGGATTTGAAGAAGAATCTCATCTCTGTAGGAGCCCTAGAATCAAAAGGGTTCAAAATCATTGCAGAAAATGGAGTGATGAGAGTATGCTCTGGTGCACTAGTGGTAATGAAGGCCAATCGAAAGACCAATAACATGTACCATTATCTCGATAGTACACTTATTGGGACAATAATAGTAACATCCAGTGACAAAAAAGAGGCAGAAGTAACCAGGCACATGCGCTTGGAACATGCTGGAGGAAAATCCTTGAAAACTTTATCAGATCAAGGATTGTTAAAAGGAGTAAAGGCTTGCAACTTGGAGTTTTGCGAGCATTGTGCCAAAGGGAAGCAGACAAGGGTTAAATTTGGTACAGCGATCCATAATACTAAAGGCATTTTGGATTATGTACACTCTGATGTTTGGGGTCCTTCCAAAACACCTTCATTGGTTGGGAAGCACTATTTTGTAACTTTTGTTGATGATTTTTCCCGAAGAGTGTGGGTGTATATAATGAAGAGAAAAGATAAAGTGTTGGGAATTTTTCTCAAATGGAAGACGATGGTGGAGAATCAAACAGGCAGGAGTATCAAGTGTATTCGCACAGACAATGGAGGTGAATACAAAAATGATTATTTCAATAAGGTCTGTGAAAATGATGGCATCGTCTGACACTTCACTGTCAGACATACACCACAACAGAATGGAGTGGTAGAACGTATGAACCGTACCTTGCTGGATAAGGTACGGTGTATGTTGTCCAATGCTGGCTTGGGCAAAGAATTTTGGGCTGAGGCAATTACATATGCATGCCACCTCATTAATCATATACCATTTGCTGCTATTGATGGCAAGACACCATTTGAAAAATGGTATGGAAAGCATGCTGTAGATTATGACTTTTTGCACGTATTTAGCTCAACTGAATATTATCATGTGATAGAGTCAAAATTGGATCCAAAGACAAAGAAGGCTATTTTTATGGGGATTACCTTTGGAGTCAAAGGATATTGCTTATGGTGTTCTATGACAAAGAAAGTAATATTTAGCAGAGATGTTACCTTTGATGAATCTGTTATGGTAAATAAGGTAATGGAAGATACCAAACAAAATAAGGATGCTTCCAAGCAGGTGGAGTTTGAGGAAAATTTTATTTTTCCTACACAAGAAGCAGAGGAGGAAACAAATGAAGATTATCCTCTGGAAGAAGAGCCAGTAGAGAGGGAGATTCCAACTCAGGAACCTCAACAACAACTTGAATCAATAGCAACCAGCAGGCCAAAAAGAACAATAACAAAACTTGTTCGTCTCATAGAGACGGTATCTTGTGCCACCTCAATTGTAGCTAATGATGTTCCTACCACTTATAAAGGCGTAGTCCAAAATTTAGAAGAAGATAAGTGGAGGATTTCCATGAATTATGAAATACAGTCCCTTCATCAGAATCATACATGGATATTGGCCAATCTCCCGGAGTGCAAGAAAGCAATTGGGTGCAAATGGGTTTACGCAAAGAAGGAAGGATTTCCAAACCAAGTAGATGTTCGCTACAAAGCAAGATTGGTGGCCAAAAGATATGCTCAAAAGGAGGGAATTGATTAAAATGAAGTATTTTCTCCAGTTGTAAAATATTCCTACATTAGAATTATGTTGGCTTTGGTAGCACAGTTGGATTTGAAACTAGTTCAGATGGATGTAAAAACTGTATTTTTACATGAAATCTTGGAGGAGGAAATCTACATGACTCAGCCAGAAGGATTCAAAGTTGTTGGAAAGGAAAACATGGTGTGTAAACTTGAAAAATCGTTGTACGGATTGAAACAATCTTATAGACAATGGTACAAATAATTTGACAAGTTTATGTTGCATAAAGGGTACAAGAGAAGCAAATACGATCATTGTATGTATTTGCGCAAGCTTAAAGATGGTTCTTTTGTATATCTTCTCCTATATGTTGACGATATGTTGATAGCTTCCAAGAATTTGGAAGAAATTGATAAGTTGAAGATTCAACTGAAGAAGGAGTTCGAGATGAAGGATTTGGGTGAGGCAAAGAAAATTCTTGTCATGGAGATAATAAGAGATAGACGTTCAAAGAAACTCTGTTTATCTCAGAAAGAAAATTTGAAGAGAGTACAACAGCGTTTTGGCATAGATGAAAAGACTAAGCCAGTTTGTACTCCACTTGCTCCCCATTTTAAGCTAAGTACTATTATGTCATCAAAAGATGAAGCTGATAAGGAGTATATGTCAAAGGTACCATACGCAAATGTTGTTGGTAGCTTGATGTATGCAATGGTATGTACGAGACCTGACATTTCACAAGTTATTGGAGTTATTAGCAGATATATGCATAATCCAGGAAAGGAGCATTGACAAGCTATGAAGTGGATTCTACGGCATGTTCATAATACTGTAGATGTTGGGTTAGTTTTTGAGCAGGAGGAAATCAATCTGTGTGATTCGTATTTTGCGGGTGATCTGGACAAACAAAGATCAACTACTGGCTATGTGTTTACTTTTGCAAAAGCACCAGTTAGTTGGAAGTCTACTTTGCAGTCAATAGTTGTTTTGTCTACAGCAGAGGCAGAGTACATGGCTATTACAGAGGCTGTGAAGGAGGTAATTTGGCTTCAGAGATTGCTAAAGGAGCTTGGTATTGGACACAAAAGTATCACCATTTTTTGTGATAGTCAAAGTGCTATTCAACTAGCGAAGAACCAAGTTTATCATGCAAGGACGAAGCACATTGATGTTCGTTATCATTTCGTACGAGAAATCATAGAAGAAGGTGGAGTCACGTTGAAGAAAATTCATACTACGAAGAATCCTGCTGATATGCTAACAAAAGTGGTAACTGCAGTCAAGTTTCAACATTGTTTGGATTTGATCAACATTGTTGAACACTGAAGATTGAAGATGAAGACACAACCAAAATTTGTTACTAAGAGAAATTGAAGATGTAGAATTTTGCCAAGGTGGAGATTTGTTGAAAATGTCAAGAATCCCACATCGGTGGATGACATATTTGGTTGGGACTTTCACCCTGTAAAAGGAGGCCTAATGTTTAGGATTCAGACACACCTCTCATTTGCCTTCTTATTTTCTTAAGGCATTTGTATCTTCT
Source organism: Nicotiana glauca (assembly GCA_026770625.1). Taxonomy (NCBI): domain Eukaryota; kingdom Viridiplantae; phylum Streptophyta; class Magnoliopsida; order Solanales; family Solanaceae; genus Nicotiana; species Nicotiana glauca. Next base: position 16,061 of record MU723959.1, read on the forward strand.
CTCTTTAGTATTATTTCACTTGTATTTTGGAGTGGAATCAAATATTGGTTATGTCCGAGGAGTAGGCAAAATTGGCCGAACCTCGTAAATTTTGGTATTCCTTTTATTGTTGCTTTATTGTCTTACTTATTATTTGGTGGCTGCCATAATTTTTGGTATAGTAGTTGTGACTCATTCACACTATATACATTTGGATTCTGCAATAGAACTTTGAAAAAATGACAAAAAGCTTTTCCTATGTCCAGCGACTCATAGGCTGTGACTTGGTTAAGGGAACATATTAGAGCCATAATGTCACGATACAAATTGAAGGGTTACAATTCAAATCGAAGGGTCACGACGGGCACCCGGTGCCTTACTCAGTCGAGTACCAACGTAACATACTTTTATTATTGTACAGTCATTGATAGGCCAACATGGCCACAACTCGTAACGTATAACCATAAGTGGAAAAATTGTATCAATGAACTATCTTTCTTAAACATGAATACATATGTGCCATCAAGGCCTCTAACAAGCTGTAAAAAATGAACCTCTATCTACAAATCCTCTAAGAGTATTTGTGTGATGACCCAAACGGTCATCACTTGTTTTAAATTAAATTCTATGACTCCGAAGCCTTGAAACCTCATTTTGAGTCACCTCAATTTGCGTGCGCAGTCCGGGCGCGTAGCCAGAAGCTCAAATATGAAATTCTATAAAAATTTGCTAAGTTTTGATATTAAAATAAATAAATTTTACTTCGGTCAATATTTTAGGTAAACGTACCCGGACCCGTAATTTGACGGTCCCGGAAGGTCCGTAGGAAAATATGGGACTTGGGCATATGCCCGAAATCGAATTTCGAGGTGCCAAGCCCGAGAAATAAATTTTTGAGTAAAATTATTTTTTGAAAATATTTAAGGAAAATGGAAATAAAATTTGATTAGAAAGTGATGGTATCGGGCCCGTATTTTGGTTCCGACGCTCGGTACAGGTCTATTATACATGGTTTAAGCATTTTCTGTAAAGTTTGGTTGAAAACGGACGTCGTTTGACGTGTTTCAGACTTAAAATGGAAAAATTGACGTCTTATGAAACTTGGAAGACATCATGGATTTTAGGGCCTAATTCGTGGTATATGATGTTATTTGGAGATTTGAGCGCACGAATAAGTTCGTATGATGTTATTGAGTTAGTGCATGTGTTTGGTTAGGAGCCTCGAGGGCTCGGGTGTGATTCGAATGTGTTTCGGGATGGTTTTAGACTTAGAAAAAGTTGCAGAAAATACTATCTTCTAGTGTCCAGTGAATAGTGCTATGCGATCGCATAAGTAGGTCCGCGATTGCATAGAGTAACTTCAGTGGGTTCAGTTTAGTTCTATGCGATCGCATAGTGTCTCCCCCGATCGCATAGTGTTAAGTTGAGAGGTCCTATATTTTCCTCTGTGCGATCGCATAGTTCTGTTCGCGATCGCAGTGGTCGGCCTATTTCTTCTATGCGATCGCAAGGCTCAGTCCGCGATCGCAATGTGTTAGCCCCCCCCCCCTTCATTTCCTTTTATGCAATCACATAACCTTGTCTGCGATCCCAGAGCCCAGTTACTCTTACTCTATGCGATCGCATGCCTTTGTCCGCGATCGCATAGGGCAATCTTTGCCCAGTTCTTTAAAAGACCCAAAACAGAACCATTTCGGGAGTTATCAAAATTTTCACGAACTCCTTCTTCTCCAAGGTCATTAGGCCTCCATTGAAGCATTTCTTCACCAAATTTTCTTGGGTAAGTGTTGCCTAACTCGTTTTCTTCATTTTCCATCAATATCATTTGAATTCCTAGGCCTAAAACATGTAATTAAGGGTAGAAATTAGAGAAATGGGTAGAGTTAGGGCTTTTCAATTTAATTGCGATTTAGACCTCGTTTTGGGGTCGAATTCTTGAACAAATTATATATTTGGACTCGTGGGTGAATATGTGAATTTATTTTGGTCCGAACCTCAAGTTTCGACCAAGCGGGCCCGGGGTTGATCTTGGAATTTTTGGAAGAATGTTTAGAAAGTTATATTAAGGCATTTGAATTGGCTTATGTAGTATTTATTGATGATATTAAATCAATTGTGTATAGATACGAATGAATTGGAGCCAAATTTGAAAGGAAAAGCGTTGCTTAAGGATTGAGTTGGCCATATAAATTCGAGGTAAGTGTTTGGTTTAACCTTAGCTTGAGGGAATAGAAGTTGAGTCTTAATTGCTACTTGCTATTTGTCAAGTACGATGTATAGGCATGGTGACGAATATCTATACATTGGTGTCTAGCATGACCGTGAGTCTTTATATTGCGAATATTATGATTTTGTTGAACCTTCCATGCTTAAATGATGATTTCCATGTGTTGTAAAGAGCATGTGAAAGAAATTGTGATATTTAAACTCCGAAGAGCATTGGCTTAAGTTATATATAAATTTGTGAAAGTATATGAGATGATTGAACCTTTGGAGCATTGGCTCAAGTTATATATAAAATTGTGAAAGTAATGCTTAAACCCTTTGGAGCATTGGCTCAAGTGGTAAAATGAATTACTAAGTGAGAAATGAAAGAAAGAGAAAGAACTATTGAACTATTCCCTTGCCGAGATATTTGTTGAATTGTTGATATCTCCCTTGTCGGGAATTTATTATTTAATTATTGTACCCTTATTGGGATCTCTATTATTGCTCTGTTTACTTCCTTGCCCCTTGTTTGTGATTATTGTTTGGGTGAGGAAGAGTGATAAAGCACGAAGGGTGATGTCGTACATTGTTTGATTATTGTGAGGAAAGAAAGTAAAGCACGAAGGGTGATGCCGTGCTGCACGATGTATAATTCCGTACCGATTCTATTGATTATATGTGAGGAAAGAGAGTAAAAGCACGAAGGGTGATTCCGTGCACGTTTTATTATATCATTTCTTTGTGAGAATGAGAGTAAAAGCACGAAGAGTGATGCCGTGTACTTATTGCCAATTGTTATGATTTCTTATTGTCATCAATTCAAGTGCATTAATTGTCTTATTCCACTATTATTGTGATTCTTTATGTTGACATTTCCCTTTATTGTGTTACTTGTTATAATTGAATCAAGGTATCCTTGTGCAACATTATGTCTTGAATTTTTATGCCATAATTACTACATAGTTATGTGACTTAATTGCTACTTGTCATTATTTGTTTTTCCTTAGTGAATCATAATTATTATGTATTTGTCGTCTTATGAATTCGTATTAATTGTTGCACTTATTAGAGTAAATTTTATTTCGAAGAAGTGACGATATAATGAAATGGGAGCGGGTTGCACGCCTGCAACGAGATGTGTACAGACAGTGAAATCTGCCTTTATTTTCCTTACCCGTGTTAGAGATAATTTATTGATGTTCCTTATTATTCTCTTGGATTTATGTACTATTTGTTATCCCCAAAGCATGTTCCCTTCCCATTTAAAATGGTTATTATTGTTAGTTTCCCGCAATAGATATATATATAACTGCACAAGTTTATGTAGTAGTCCTGTCTAGCCTCGTCACTACTTCACCGGGGTTAGGCTAGGCACTTACCAGCACATAGGGTCAGTTGTGCTAATACTACACTCTGTGCTCTTTTGCACAGATCTAGGTATTTGACAGCAGCAGTAGCACGGGAGTTAACCTTCAGACCAGCGAGACACTGAGGTAGCCTTGCAGGCGTCCGCAGGTCCGACGTCTCCCCTATCTTTTATTTTAGTCTGTTATCTCATATGTTCGGGACAAACAGTTTGTACTTTTCTCTCAAATGGTTGTATTTAGTGCTCTTAGTGGTTCGTGAGTATGTGACACCAGTTCTTGAGTAGAGGTTTATGTTTAGTTTTTGCATTGTGGTTCAGATTCTTTAATTTAAGACTTCCGCTTATTTACTTTATTCCATTGCTTTTATGGTATTACTGATAATTGATAAAAGAAATAAATTATTTAATGATAAACGTAGTTAAGGTTTGGCTTGCCTAGCTCTCATTAGTAGGCGCCATCACGACTCCCGAGGGTGGAAAATCTGGATCGTGATAATTTGACATCAAATAGGATAGGGTACCGGTCTACCCATAAGTCTGTAGCAAAATTCTGACACGATGAATCTTAGACTCTGCTGCACTCCGAATGAGGTGGAGCCTTACCGATCCTTCACCAAATGCTAACCTTGTCTATTATGAGGACTCGTCAAACTGATTGTCTATACTTGTAGGCATGAATGTAGTGTCCCAACAAAATGACGTCGGTACGAATATATATATATGGGAGAAGGTTACAACGTTATATATGCACCACCACCTGATCAGCTGGTATAAGTTGATGATTTTGCCCACAATGATCGAGATGATATGATGGGATGCCCTCAGAGGCTTGATGATGTTATGAACACATGTACCTATGCACGACTTGACATTCATACGCATATGCATGACATATATATATATATATATATATATATATATATACACATATACGCGTATATAATGTCGTCTGATCATGGTTCAATGTACATATATAAATGAATGCAATGCATGAGAAGTACGTCAATAAAATCTCTCGAAACGTCATAAGACCATTATACCTCTGATTATATCATGAAACAAACTTTATCAACTTACGTATTTTCTGAGACCCATGAACAGACGATAAAATAATAAGACATATATATATATATATATATATATATATATATATATATATATATATATATATATATATATATATATATATATATATAT
>MU723959.1:21222-79726 GCA_026770625.1 Nicotiana glauca
TATATAATGTCGTCTGATCATGGTTCAATGTACATATATAAATGAATGCAATGCATGAGAAGTACATCAATAAAATCTCTCGAAACGTCATAAGACCATTATACCTCTGATTATATCATGAAACAAACTTTATCAACTTACGTATTTTCTGAGATCCATGAACAAACGATAAAATAATAACACATATGGGAGTTCAAGAACACAGGAATCCCTAATACTTCTATGAATAGACTCATTTATGAAAGTTGTGTATTTGCTCGTTTCGTTCGTATCGTACAGATCATGCCAAAAAGAAAGAAGGGATAGCTTTCACATACCTGGACCGATTCTCTTGACAATTCTTCTAACACACGTCTTTTATGATAAAATATGTAACGTTGGATCGAAGTAAGGGAAAATCCGTATGATATTCTTGAGAAATACTGCACCGTACTCCCTTGGAATCACAAATACCATATTGCTATAGTATTAAGTAGCCTTCGTATGAAATATTGAAGCCATTCACGTTACTAGTGCAAATCCTTATCTTTGATGAAGCCTTACATGTTACATAGTAGTCGTAAGCATCCAATTTTGTGAATTAGAAAGACTTTTCAGTTTTGGTGGTGTGGGCCACACTTTGTACACTTGATTTCACTAAACTTCACAAATTTGTGCCACCTGGAAAGGTGACTTAAGAGTCACAAATTTGGAATTTGTGGGCTGCCACGTTGGGGCGCCTTTGGCCTTATCCTAAATCCTAATTTCTTAGTTAATTTTCCCACCAAAATTATTAATTAACCCAATTATCCACATAATTAAGAATTAACTCAAATTACTTAAAATATTATTCACTTTTAACACATTTTATACACCTTATTATCATGGTCATGTGGTACCTTGTATGGCACTAGTACATAAATATCGGGTATTATAGCTCGGACCGTATTTTATTCCAAATCAACAAACTTCGACAAAACTCATTTTCTTCGATTCGCGTACCCTTTCACCTTCTCGAATTTACTTATCACTTGCTTGAAAATAGCATAATACTTATAATCTCCAATTAATCTTGACCTTGAACTAATGTCAATTGTCTTACGATAAATTCAACATACAATAATACAAGGTGTAACATCGTCGTAATATGATATTTGCGAAGCGTACATCTACGTAATACTGCGGGGCGTAACATCATTCCCCCATTTGGAACATTTGACCTCGAATGTTACTAATACATTTATCGGTCTCATAATCGGATAGCTCTTACGAATGATTTTTATATTGTCCTTGCCATTTAGGAAACCATTCTATGCATAAATCCAAAGTCTAGGGCATTTTCACCTTTACGTCTCCTTCTCACACCATGACCTATGGTCGAAATTCTTCTAATCTTGCAACTGTGGCTACCTTCGGTCATGCAGCATGTACGACTTTTTCCTTGTAAGCGCACCTATGCGATTCTTCTCTCCTTTTTCCTCCAGCTTTTAGCCAATCTCTAGGCCTTACTTTTCAAACATATACAGATCTTGACAAACATATAAAGATTACCCTTTGTTATTTAACTTGGATTAAAAAAGGTGTCAAAAATCATAGTCATCCACGGAAAGCGATTGCGTGTTGTTCCCACACAATGATGCACTGGTAATATCTTTACTTGTACATGTTACTAATGTGAAACAAGTTTTGATTGATCCAGGTAGCTCCGTAAATATAATTCTTTTAAGAGTGGTAAAGGAGATGCAAGCTGATGACAAATTGGTACCTAAAGCACGTACCTTATCTGGATTTGAGAATTTAAGTGTTGTTATAAAAGGATAGATAATACTTACCACATTCGCAGAAGTAGTAGCCAAAGATACAAAATCCCAAGTAATAGATATGGACATGGAGTATAATATGATCCTCGGCAGACTTTGGATTCACGAGATGGATGATATTCCATCTACTTTACATCAGGTTATTAAGTTCCCTTCGCAATGGGTAATTGGGCAAATCGGTGATGATCAATAGGCTTCTAGAAGTATCAATTCAGTGGCAGATTCAAGCATATAAAATGATGTTGCATATGAAAAATAGCAATTAAAGAATTCAGTTGAGGGTTTAATAACTCAAACCTCAACTGAAGATGGACAAAAAAATGTATACTCAAAGCCTGATACTATTCAAGAGCCAGAAGAGAACGAAAACATTAATACAATAATTGAAGAACTCGAAGCGGTGGTGTTGTTTATACATTGGCCGGACAGAAAAGCTTACATCGCAACTAACCTAAGCCCAGAGATGAAAGGTAAGTTAATTAAATTTTTAAAAGCTAATGCGGATTACTTTTCTTGGTCGCATTTAGATATAACAGGTGTTCCACCGGAGGTGATGACCCATAAGCTAAATGAAGATCCAAAGTATCCACCTGTCAAACAAAAGAAAATGAAGCAAGGATCTTTCAATAACCAAGTGATTCCAGATGAAGTGCAAAAGCTTTTAAAAAATATGTCTATCTGTGAGATAAAATATCCTAATTGGCTAGCTAATACTGTAGTGATACCTAAAAAGAATGGTAAATAGCGAGTTTGTGTAGATTATACTGACTTGAATAAATCTTTCCTAAAGATTCTTTTCCTTTACCATACATAGATCAACTAACTGATGCTACTGTAGGACACGAATTGTTGAGTTTTTTAAATGCCTATTCGGGATATAATCAGATAAAAATGGATCCTTCATATGAGGAAAAAACTTTTTTTATTACAGACGGGGGGAGCCACGTACCAAAGGTTAGTAACAAAGATATTTCAAGAACGTCTAGGAAAAACCATGGAAATCTACATTGATGACATGTTAGTCAAGCCAACACAGGCGGGGGATCACATCCAATATTTGTCAGATACTTTTCAGATTCTCCTCAAATTCAATATGAAGTTAAATCACGAAAAATATGCATTTGGCATATCTTCAGGTAAGTTCTTAGGTTTCCTAGTTTATAACCGAGGAATTTAAGTAAATCCAGCGCAGATTAAAGCCATTGAAGAAATACCGGATATACTCACGAGCAAAAAAGAAGTGCAAAGATTGACACGTAACATAGTAGCATTGGGAAGATTTATTTCTAAATCTTCAGAGAAAAGCTTTAAGTTCTTTTCAGTGTTGAAAAAGAAAATCCAATTTCAGTGAACTGAAGAATGCCGACAAGCACTCAAAAAACTAAAAGCATACTTGTCAAACCCAACGTTGCTGGCTAAACTGAAAAATGGAGAAAGTCTACTCATCCACCTAGCTATGTCAGAAATGACGATAAGTGCAGTGTTAGTTCGAGAAGATAAAGGTAATCTCCAATTTATTATGTAAGAAAGTCCTTATCGGATGTTGAAACTCGATATCCTCATTTAGAAAAACTTTCTTTATCACTAATAATGACGTCTAGAAAATTATGGCTTTATTTTCAATATCACCCTATCTATGTAGTGACTGTTTTCCCCTAACGAAATATATTGCATAAACATGAATTATCAGGTAGATTAGCCAATTGGGCCATAAAAATAAGTGAATATTATATCACATATCAACCTAGAACTGCGATAAAATCACAAGTTTTAGCATATTTCTTGGCAGACTTCAGCCTAGAGATGGCAACAGAAGTAGAAAAGGAACTGCAGGTATTTAACGGGTCTAATCCAAGTATTTGGACCCTATTTACTGATGGCTTCTCAAATGTTAAAGGAGAGAGTTTAGGCATTATTCTAATCCTACCTTCGGGAGAACTATAAGGCAAGCCATAAAGTGTCATCCCATTACTGACAATGAAGCAGAATATGAAGTTGTTATGGCAGGTCTAGAATTGGCACGAGAGCTGAATAAAGTAGGTGATAATTAAAAATGACTCGCAGATTGTAGTTAATCAAATGCAGGGGAATTATATAGCTATAGAGGCGAGGATGAAGCAATATTTGGAAAATGCACGATATTTGATCAGGAAATTCCAATCTTGGAAAATTGTACAAATACCTAGGGAAGAAAATGTCGAAGCAGATGCGTTGGCTAATCTTGCATCCGCTGCAGATGTGACAAATGAAGAAAAATGGTTCCATAATACATTTGTTTCATTCAGCACTCGATCAAGATGAAAACGAGGTAAATTTTAATAATTTAACCTGGGATTGGAGAAACGAGATCGTTAAGTTTTTGCAGTACGGGATTCTACCTGAAGATAAAAAAAGGCTCAGGCCCTTCGACAAAAAGCTGCCCGTTATTGTTTGGATCGAGGAAACTTATATCAAAAAAATTTCGGTGGACCTTTATCAAGGTGTCTCGGGCCTTCTCAAATAGAGTATGTGATGAGAGAAGTACATGAAGGATACTGTGAAAATCACGCAGGAGGAAGATTCTTGGTAAAAACTCTAATTAGAGCATAATATTACTGGCCAAAAATGGAAGAAGAGGAAGAACTCTTTGTGGCCAAATGTGACAAATGCCAAAGATATGGTGATAATATGCATCGTCCAGCAGAGTTACTACATCCAGTTATCACGTCATGGCTTTTTATGAAGTGAGAGATGGATATCGTGGGTCTGTCACCTCAAGCCAAAGGAATGGTACAATTTTTACTAGTGCTAACTGATTATTTTACCAAGTGGGTAGAAGTAGGTGCCTTCAAATAGGTGCGGGAAAAATAAGTCAGGGACTTCATTTGGCGAAACCGGTTTGGAGTTCCAAAAGAAAGTGTGTGTGATAACGGCCCGCAATTCATAGACGCAAAAATCACGAAATTCTTTTAGAGTTGGCAGATTAAGAGGATAACTTTGACACCTTATCACCATGTGGCTAATGGACAAGTTGAATCAATAAACAAGGTTATTATTAATAACTTCAAGAAAATATTAGAGGAGTCAAAAGTTAAGCGGCCAGAAGCTCTACCAGGAGTCTTATGGGCTTACCGAACAACAGCAAAAACAGGTACGGGCGAGACACCATTCTCACTTGTATGTGGTGTTGAAGCCTTAATTCCAATTAAAATAGGTGAACCAAGAATGAGATGCACCCAAGCAACTGAAAAGTCAAATGAGGAAGAGATGCGAATAAATCTCGATTTTCTTGAAGAAAGGAGAGAAACAACTTGATAAGGATGGCAGTGCAGAAGCAAATTATTGAGCGATATTACAATCGAAAAGCTCATCTTAGGTATTTCAAGATTAAGGAATTCGCTCAAAAAAAACTTTTCAATCAACGAAAGCAGCCAATGTAGGGAAATTGAGCCCAAATTGGGAAGGACCTTACAAGATTCAAGGTATTGCAGAAAATGATGCATATGAGTTAGAAACATTGAATAACAAAATACTCCCATCAAGTTGAAATGTTGTTCATTTAAAGAAGTATTACTTCTGAAAGGGAAAACCCCCAGTCAGATATCGTTTATCCAAGGTTTAATTATTATTTTTTAATTGTACTAACCATTTTAGATGATAGGCACAAAGATATCACACACTAAATGATGAAATTAGACCTATAAGACATGGGGGATGCAAAATTATCTCCGGTATGGGTTACAAATTTTTTGATGGAAATAAAAAGGGTTACGCAGTCATCATCTAACATTATACCTCCGAGTCCCGTATATTTTTTTCCTTTTTAGGAAATGGACCACATAGAAGGAATAATCAAGTGCTCGAGATTTCATACTTCAAAGCTCTAACACTTGGGGAACTATATATATATGGAAGGTAAAGAAGACTAGAAAAGTTAGAATTCAAGTCAAGCCTAATCGAAAGTTAAGAGCAGGCAAATCAAGAGCCAAAACTTCAAGAGCCTGATTCAAAAATCTATGATGAAGTATTCACTCGCAAATATAAATTACAAAATCTTATGAGTATCTAGGTTAAAGGCAATATTTAGTCGTGAATTGCAAGATATACCCTTCAATTTTGTAAAATTTGTTATAAAGAAAACAGTTATGAAAGAGTTGTAGATGTTACTCGAATACATGTAAAGTAATACAGTTTTAAAGTTCAAGAATATAAAAATTCCTCAAGTCATTCTAAGAAATATGTATGTTCCTACTTCTTCTTTGGAATGTTTACACTAATATGAAGTTGAGACGTCTTCTTCATTAAGTGTTGTTTATAAAAGGGGCCTCTTTTATAATTCGTGCTTATTCAAAAGAGTCACAAAGCATTGAAGCATTTTTAATCCAAGTTAAATAACAAAGGATAAAATAAAAACTCAAACATTAAAATGGGTGGAAAATAAAGCCCAAACTTATAAATATAAGGCAAACATTTGTCTTCAAACCCCAAAATAAGACAAGGGTAGACCGATAAAAGAGTATAACAGAAACTCAAAATAAAGGTATTATAAGAGTTAGACAAAAACTGGAAAGTAATATTACAAACTTTTTAACACTTAAGTATAAACTTAGTTACAACTTAACCATTTGATTCTAAACCCCAAAACAAACCAGGGGTAAAAACAAATTCAAACATTACTAAACTCCCAAATAGGACCAGGGGTAAAATTCCAAACATTCCACCAAAAAACAAACACTTCAAACTTTTTAAACATTCACTGTGGGCAGAATCTTAACCAGTTGGAAGAAGAATAGAATCATCAATGCAGGAGGAACAACTTGAGCGGAAGAAGGTTGAACAACAGTTTCACCAAGAGGAACTTCATCATCCTCAGGAATGCCAACCTTATGTGAAGAAAAACTCTGACTCTGTTAGGTTTTCTCAATAGTTTCTTTAGTCTTTGCAATCTCAGCAGCTAAGTCAAAGCCTTCCCGGCTTGCCTCCATTAAAGTTTCAAGGCATGTGTTCAAGAAATCCCAACTAACATCAACAACGGCCTTATCTTCAAGGGCTTCATAATCTCTTTCCCATTGCTCAATCTCACTTCTTAGCTCTTCTTTCTCATTCAAGGCATCATCATAGGAAGCTTGTAAGGGGGCAAGTGAACTCTCTAAAAATTGAACTCTGTTAGAAGACACTTGGAGATCTTCTTAAGCTTGGGTGAGCGTTTAAACAAGCTCCCCAATGTAAATTTCTTTCTGGTTCAGTAGTTCCTTTAGACCCTTAATTCCTTCAGTGGCCTTAGAAAGTTGCTCAGCAAATGAAGACTCAAGAAGGTTTTTACCTTTGCTCGCCTGATTGGACGAAGCTTTCTCAACTGACAACTCTGCTACCATTACTTTCCCCTATTGCTCCATGGTACACTTTTCTTCCTCCAAGATTTCTTTTTCAAGTTGAAGGCCATCAAACTGCTCTTTCCAGTTGTCTTCCTCGATGTGATAATCATTCGTTAACTTCTCTATGTGGACAATCCTCTTCATCATCTCCGTGCCAATCAGGTTGACCTACACAATGAAAAGAAAAATAGGATACCAATGAAAAGGAAATCACATACAAAATAAGAAGCTAAGGCTTATATCTTTAAATATAAATGTATGATATCATTCATCCACGTTAAAGAACTGTGGCTTTCCAGTTTTGACTTCTCAACTGGGCCAATTAATGGTTTCAGCCATACATCAGCTTGGCCTGATTTCTTCAAATGATTACCATCCTCAGGAACTTCGATGTTAACTTTTTTCATTACCATATTGTTACTAGAGGAACCAACTTCAACATGAGAAGTTGTAATAATAAGAACAGTCGAGAGAGTCAAAATAGCCACGAGCGGAGCAGCGGCAGTAGCAGCAGGTATGGGGAACTGAGGATCAACTCGAACAGACACATGAATATGAAGCAAGAGGCGTTTCCTCAGAAACAAAGCCGAAATCTTCAACAAACCCACGAGAAAAGAGTTGTTCAGTAGAGCCACGGGATACGGTAGGCATCTCATCATCAAAACTTACTAAGGTAGCACCTTAAGGTTCGTGCGTGGGAACATAACTGGGGGGAGGAGTAGTTTTGTCATCTGAAATGACACGTCTACTAACTCGAGGCTTACGAACAAACGAACCTTCATCCCGCTCCTCTCCACTCTCAGAATTGTGTGCTCTTTCAGCTTTCCTTTTTGATGAAGAACTCAATATTCTCTCTTAAGCCATTGACAGATAGAGTCTCGAAGCAGAAATCGATGCGGCACTCACACCCCGAATAGGAAACCCTAGTAAAGGAAAGGGTTAATAGTGCCAAAGCAAGTATGAAAGCAAGGTATAAAATGGAAGAGAAAAATACCATGAGTTTTCACTTTCCATCCAAACCTGTTTGAAAGGTATTTCCAGGACCCTTCTTCCATATGGGAAACGGTTAACAATTTTTATACCCAACCACGGATATCTGGAATTTCCTCAACAGCTTCTATTATTGTTCATCGCGTTCGCGAGAATACTGTCGCATTCGCGAAGAGCTGCCCTGCTAGGCATACGCAATTGCGAAACCCTCATCGCGTTCGCGAAGGCTATGCCCCCCAGCCTTCGCATTCACGAGCCCGTGCTCGCGTTCGCATAGAAGGAAAGTCTGACCCCTCCCCCAGGTCCCAAATGCTTCGGCGTTTCCTATGGGCCGGTCGCATTCGCGAAGGGTCAAGCCCCCATCACTCCGCATTCGTGACCAAGCCTTCGCGTTCGTGAAGAGGAAAAACTCACCCTAACCAGCCTACCCTTCGCGTTCACGAGAGTGCCTTCGCGAATGCCAAGAAGATCACACCAGAACAATTACTGCCGCAAAAATACCAGATTTTTTAAGTTCAAAAAATCCCGTATCCTATCCGAAACTCACCCGAACCCTCGGGGCTCCAAAACAAACATGCGCACAAGTCCTAAAACATCATACGAACTTGCTCGAGCAATCAAATCGCCAGAATAACACCTAGAAATACAATATGAATTGAACTCCAAATCGAATGAAATTTTCAATAAAGCTTTAAAACATCTAACTTCACAACTGGACGTCCGAATCACGTCAAACCAATTCTGTTTCTCACCAAATTTCACAGTTAAGTTACAAATATTATATTAGACTTGTGCCAGGATAGAAACCAAAATACGGATCCGATATCAATAAGGCCAAACACCAATCAATTCTTTAAAACTATTAGATTTTCTGACTTCTAAATTTCAACAAAAATTCATAACTCGAGCGTAGGGACCTCAGAATTCGATTCCGGGCATACGTCCAGGTCCCATATTTTATTACAAACCCACCACGGTCGTCAACACACGAGTCTGGGTCCGTTTACTCAAAACGTTGACCGAAGTCAACTAAAATCAACTTTTAAGGCCAAAAAAAATTATTTTCATTAACTTTCAACATAAAAGCTTTCTGGAAATAAGCCCGAACTGCGCACGCAAATCGAGGAGGGTAAAAATGAGATTTTTAAGCCTTAGGAGTGGAGAATCACGTTCTAAAATATAAGATGACTTTTTGGGTCATTACACAAGTGCACAAGATTGGGATGCGAAGGCTTAAAGATGTGAATTGATGGTCTCATCAGGGGGAGTTAATACGCGTTGTACTCTTTTTCCCTTACAACATTTTGTCCCATTAGGTTTTCCTTGTAAGGTTTTCAACGAGGAAACCCAAAGGCATATTTCTGAACATGTGTACTCTTTTTCCTTCTCTAAAATTTTTTCCTATTGGGTTTTATTTTAGTTAAGGTTTTAACGAGGCACATTATATCTTTGAATAGACAATTAAGGGGGAGTATTATAAATAGAATTATATTTAACGTGAATGTATATACTCTTTTGAGATCTTAGGATTTGTTATTTGATGGCTAAGTCACTTTCTCCCTATAAATAGAAGGGTTCTATTCAATTTTAATTCATCTCAAAGCAATAGTATTCGCTCTCTTACTTTTCACTACTCCTATTCTTCTTTATTGTTTCATTAAAAGGTATAAGTTTCTGAGTTCTTTGGTTTATCACTTCTTTATCTACTTCTTTGTGCAAAGTAGAGTTAAATTAGATGGTCTAATACACGTTTTCTTTCTTTTCCCGCCTGAGAAAAGAAGGTAATAAATGTTATTTTTCATGTTACAGTCAAATGATTGGAACTAGCTTTTTGTAAGCCAGCCAGGCATGTTAACATCTTAAATTCGTTAAACCCATTTAAGTGCCATTGCGCCTAATGCTAACCTTTTCTATTATTAATTCATCCATATTTTAATACTCTAATAATGTTAATTTTAAGCTTTGCTTTTGCACTAAAAAACACAAATTGGCGATAGGCACATTTTGTAGTTAAACAATAAAATTCGTTGTTGATCGGCGATGAATTAGCGATAAATTATCAAAAGATTTTATAATTAGCTCAAGCAATTTAGCGATAAATTAGCAACGGAGTTCATAGTTAATTCTAGTTTTAGTAGCGTGTATATAGAGAAAGAGAAAGAGGGGAAAAGAAATTCAAAAGTATATGTGGAACTATCATTGTCAATTGTCATGACCATTACCAAGTCATAAAAGTATCCTTCAAAGTTAGTTCGTTGATCACGTTCGTATCCTGATCATGTTCTTAGGCTTGACTTGAATAATAATTAGATCATGTTAGAATGAGAGAAGGCTGACAGCTGACTATGACCTAGTTAATTACTAAGGCATATTAACTAATTGCATACTTAGAATTATTTACTATTCAAGTTTATGAATATGATATTTTTCCAACTATATATTCCATTTCTTGATCATGTGCAAACTCCTTAGGAAATAATTCATCCACTTGATAAAAATTATAGTTACATTCTTTCTTTACTTTCCTTCTTCAAGTATTTTCTTCCAAGTATCTCAGAATACAAGTGGTCTCTTAGGTGTAAAGTAAACGATAAAAATACGACAAACGTAAAAATAATGTAGGCGGAAGTATCTCCAATCAAGTGGTTTTTGGTTTTATATATCCGACATTATTATAATGTGTACTTTATATAATAGGTTTGAAAAATAAAATAAATATCAATTGAAGAATGTGGTTCTAGTTTAGAACATCTTATTTGTTCCCTTTTCTTCTTATTGCGGTATGTTTGGTCAAGCTTATTTTGAATAGTATTTTTTTAAAATTCTTTTCAAAAAAAGCACTTTTGATGAGAGAAATAGTTTGTGCTAAGACAACTAAATTGAAAAATACTTTTAAGAAGCTATTAATGTTTGATCAAGTTTTTAAAAAGTGCTAATATATTTTTCTCCAAAGTACTTTTGGGAAAAGTTACTTTTTTTAGTTCTTAAAAAAAAAATTTTGCTTCTGCTCAAAAATAATTTTTTCTTTCTAAAAGCTTGACTAAACACGGTAATTACTTTTGGCCAAAAAGAAGTTTGACCAAACGGGTTATTAATATTGTTACTACTATTTTATTATTATCTTAGTTTTAAAATTTTATTACTACTGTTGTTTATTTTGATTTTGTTATATTACTATTTTTGCTATCAATGTTTTTCTTTTTCTTCAGTATCTTCTTTGTAGCGTCTTTATTCTTGTATTTTTCGAACATGTTTTTGAAAATATTTTTCTTGAGTTGAGGATCTATCGAAAATAATTTTTTTATCTCAAATAAAATACAGATAAAGTCCGCATATATTCTACATTTTCCAAACCCTACATGTAGAATCATACTGAATATAGGATTGTAACTCAAACTCGCACTGCTAGTTTGTGTGAAATCTCGTGTTCGCTATAGCTACCAAAACTGTACGTGTTCTTCTTCGATCTACTTTTTCATTTGTTGCCGACACAGCTAGTACGTAGTCTATCAAATACAGCACTAATTAAAATGCATTAAATTCACTAAAACCTGCAATTTTGTGGATTCAAAAGAAAGAAACACATGCTTGTTTTTCGATTTAAGTAAAGCTTTGGTTTGTGTGTGGAGGAAGCGGTTCCTCCCGTCTTTTTCTAATTTTCAGTTTCTTATCCTTTTTTGTCTATGCATTAATTGAAGATACGTAAATCAAACAGATAATACTTATTTTCGGTCTTATTGTTGTGATATAGGATAAATTGTACGGGTCAATTTGTAACTAGAAAAAATTGTAATGAGTCGGTTAAAGGGGTAGTTAACACTGTTTTATATAAGAACAATGTACTCATATGTTAGAGACACTGAAATGAGAAATCTTCTTCTTCCTTCTCTCTAGAACCTTTCTCCATTGTAGAGTATCTCATTGCATGTTTTCAATTACTGAAGTTTTAAATAGAATTTGTGTAAATTGACATGGTATCAGAGCAGCGAAACTGAGGACACTAGCTCCGACAAGAGGTTCTGGCGAGTCAGCTGAAGTTTGAAGAAATTCACCGGAGACGAAGCAGAATTTCAGATCGCCATGGCAGGAAATGAGGTAACCTTTCAAGCAGCAGACGCACCGGGTCTAGTTTTAGTTCCAATTAAACACACAAGGCCAGAAAATTATGCCATGTGGAGTAGAGCAATGAAACTAGCACTTATGGGGAAAGGTAAGCACTCAGCCACAAGGCCATTTCCTCACTAAGGAACAGTATCAACAGCTTATAGGACTTCTGAACAAGCAAGGAGGTGAAGAATGCTCTACAAATATGGCAGGTATTATGACTTTACTATCCAATATTTCTCTAACTAGTTGGATAGTAAAATCTGGGGCAACTCATCATATTGCTCATGATAAGAATATAATGAGTGATATAAAACAATTTGGAGGACATGGAGTTCAATTGCCAACAAGAAATAAAGCAGAGATAATGTATACTGGCAAAGCTACTAAGGCAAATGTATAAAGGATGTACTGCATGTGCCAGATTTCAAGTTTGATTTGTTGTCAGTTGCAAAACTCACTAAAGACCTCACTTGCACGGGGAAGTTCTTCCCTAATTTTTGTGTGTTACAGGTATTTTACAGTGGCAAGGTATTGGGGATTGGTAGAGAATCTGACAGTCTATATATATTAAGGGAATATGAATAAGCAGCAGGCATAACAGTAGGAGTAGTAATAAAAGAAGAACAAACACAACTTTGGCACTACAAACTAGGACATGCATCATGGAATTCTATACAACATATATCATCTCTACAAGACAAGATATGTGCAGGACAATCAAGAAATTGTAGTGTTTGTCCTCTACCTAAATAGATTAGATTGTAGTTTCCTAACAGTGTAAGCAAGTCTAAAATAGTTTTTCAGCTGGTTCATTTAGATGTATGGGGCCCTTACAAGATACCTGCATATGATAGAAAGTATTATATTGTGACTATGGTTGATCATTTAACTAGATACACATGGGTATGCTTGATACAATATAAGTGTGAAGTGTGTGTTGTAATGACGAATTTTATTGCAATAATAAAGACACAATTTGACACTAGAATCAAGATCCTGAGATCATATAATGGTACAAAAATTTTCAATGCCAAGTGTAATGAATTGCTGGCTAAAAATAGGATCATACATGAAAGTAGTTGCCCATATACTCCTCAACAAAATGGCGTAGTTGAGAAAAAATAGAAACACATTCTAGATGTTGCTAGGGCACTGAAATTTCACAGTGGAGTACCTTTGAAATTTTGGGTTGAATGTGTTAGGACTGTTGTATACTTAATCAATAAACTTCCAACACCAGTGTTGCAAGGCAGGGCACCATATGTTATGCTCTATATGAAGTCAACTATCCTAGATCATTTGAGAGTGTTTGGATGTCAAAGTTTTGCTTGTAATCTTCCTAAATGAGACAAATTTTCTCCCAGAGCAAGGAGAGCAGTGTCCATTGGATATTTTGAGACACAAAAAGGTTATAGACTATATGATCTTGATAATCATGTGGTCTTTGTTAGCAGGGATGTCAAGTTTCAGGAGTATATTTTTCCTTTCCAACAGACTTCTAACAACCACGATGAAGAAGCATTATTTTTAACATCTATTGAGCTTGTTTTTTTTTTATCTTAATCCACCTTCCCACCATACACCATCTACCTCACAAGATGAGGAAGTCACCTTTACACCCATCTTGACAGAACCTAAAGCAATATTAGAAGGTTATAAGAATGTTGTTGTTACTGAAGGCCAAGATGCTCTTCCACAAATGGAGGAACCAGTTTCCCAGGTGGAGGAACCAGCTCCCCAAAATGACATGTTGATCAACTCACCTTCCCTTACTACCATACCTCCACCTGCTCCAATTGTTGAAAACACCATACCTCACAGATAAACCAAAACAAACACTCTAGCTCAAAGACTATGCCACCACTAAACCATCATGCAAATATATATATATATATATCCTATGTCCAATCATCTATCTTATACTCAACTTTTAGGTGCATGTCAGACATATCTTCAAGCCTTTTTTGCTTTAGTGGAGCCTACATCATACAAAGAAGAAGCAGCAGATCCAAACTGGGTACTTTCTATGCAATAGGAAATCAAATCTTTAAAAGACAATCATACATGGGAGATTGTCAATCTTCCACCAAATAAATAGGCCACTGGATCCAAATCGGTGTACAAAATCAAGTATAAAGTCAATGGTGAGGTTGAAAGGTTTAAAGCTCGATTGGTAGCCAAAGGATACACACAACAATAAGGCTTAGACTATCATGAAACATTTTCTCCTGTTGCTAAGATGGTGACTGTCAGAACTGTCATTGCTGTTGCAACATCTAAAGGTTGGCCTATTTTCTAAATAGATGTCAACAATGCATTCCTACAAGGGGACTTATGTGAAGAAGTCTACATGCAGCTACCTCAGGGATTTCACAGTTAGGGGAGTCTAGAGTATGTAGACTGCTTAAATCCCTCTATGGCCTCAAGCAAGCCTCGAGACAATGGAACATCAAGTTAACACATGCACTATTACAAGCTGGTTTCACTCGGAGCCCTTATGATCATTCACTATTCACCAAAAGGGATAAGGCAGATATTGTCATTGTATTGGTATATGTGGATGATCTTCTAATATCGGGAAGTAATAGTAGTTTGATTTAGGAAGCAAAGGAGACTCTACAACAATTTTAAGATGAAATATTTAGGGGAACTCAGATACTTTCTGGGAATTAAAGTGATGAGATCCAACAAAGGCATTTTACTCAATCAGAGAAAAATATGCCTTACAACTGATCTCAGAAGTTGGACTAAGTGCTTGCAAGCCAATATCCACACCAATGGAACAAAATCACAAGCTTACCACAATTGAATATGACAAGCATGCTGGAAATATCAATGATGCAGAGTTGTAGGAAGCAGGCAGCTATCAAAAACTAATTGGTAAGCTATTGTATTTGACAATCACAAGGCTAGACATATCCTTTGTTGTCCAAGTATTGAGCCAGTTCATGCAACATCCTAAAGAGTCACATATGGAAGCACCTCTAAAGGTTGTCAAATATGTTAAAGGAAGGCCATGCCTGGGAATTTAACTAAAAGGAGAAGCCACTGATGAGATCACAATATACTGTGACTCAGATTGGGCAGCCTGCCCTAACACTAATAGGTCAGTGACAGGTTATGAGGTAAAACTGGGTGATTCTCTACAGTCCTTGAAATCTAAGAAACAGCAACCTGTTAGTAGAAGCTCTTCAGAAGCAGAATACAGAAGCATGGCAGCAGTTGTAGCAGAGCTCATATGGATGAAGGGTCTATTGGAAGAATTGGGAAACAAAGCGAAGGAACCTATACATCTACACTGTGACAGTAAGGCAGCATTACAAATGGCAGCAAATCCAACTTTTCACGAAAGAACAAAGCACATAGAAATCGACTATCATTTTGTAAGGGAAAAGATCAAGGTAGGAATGGTCACAACTAACTACATTCCCAAAAAGCAACATATGGCAGATCTAATGACAAAAGTATTTGCAGAAGCCCAACGCAAGTTACTCTTGGACAAGCTAGAAGTGCTCGATGTACTCCACCCTCCAGCTTGAGGAGGAGTGTTGTGATATAGGATAAATTATCGGGGTCAATTTGTAATTAGAATAGGTTATAATTAGTCGGTGAAAGGGGTAGTTAACACTGTTCTATATAAGAACAATGTACTCATATGTTAGAGACACTGAAATGAGAAATCTTCTTCTTCCTTCTCTCTTGAACCTTCCTCCATTGTAAAGTATCTCATTGCATGTTTTCAATTACCGAAGATTTACATAGAATCTGTGTAATTTGACACTTATATTATGTATCTTTAAGTACGTAAAAAAATTTAAATCTTATAATATTAACCTAAAGATTTATATAATATATTATAATTTATTGACCTTATAGTTTTGGGTCTTTCTTTTTTGTAATTCAACTGTCTTGTCCAAAAAGTTGATAAATAAAAGAATAGGATTATAATCCAGCTTACAATCTTAGATCTCAACACATATAGAGTAGTTTAATAGCCCGTTTGGCCAAGCTGCAAAAATCAGCTTATTTTGAGAAACACTTTTTTTCAAAAGTGCTTTTCTCAAAAGTACTTTTGGTGAAAAGCAGTTTGTGTTTGACTAATTAGTTTGAAAAACACTTATGAACAGCAATTAGTATTTGGCCAAGCTGTTAAAAACTGCTTCTAAGTGTATTTTTCTCAAAAGTGCTTCTCAAAAAAGTGCTTTTGGAGAGAAGCTACATTTTTCTGCTTCTCCAAAACTGCTTCTTTTTCTCCTCAAAAACACTTTTTTTTCCTTCCAGAAGCTTGGCCAAACACCTCAATTTTTGGCTAAAAATGCTTTTGGCAAATAAAAAAAAAAAATTTTGGCCGAAAATAAATTTGGCCTAACAAGCTATAAGACACTTTTAAACCCTTAAATAAACCTTATAATTTTATATATTCCATGAGAATCATCTACACCAATTAACAAAATCAGCACAGATTGCATTTCGTAGTCCTATAAAGTGAAACAAAAAGATTTTATAGTTTGTCTTTAATTACATGCGTATACAAACACCATATAAAAAAAATTATGTATACAAACACCCATATCCACAATAATATATCACATTGCTCCTAATTTATTAAAATTTGAACTTTTGACCTTTCTGTGGGTTAGGCAGCTAGTCGCTTGTAGAAACCACTAAGAAAAAAAGCAGCAAAAAACTTTTTCTATGAGCTAGTAACTCATAGATAGTGGCTTGGTTTAGGGTACCCTAGAGCAAAAGTTTGGGTGAAATTAAATGAATGTTCGAACCGACTGATGTTGAAGAATCAACAAATGAATTGTGGTTAGGGATAAAATATCACTCAAACTCAAAGCTTGTTTATTCTTCCTTAAATGTGTTGAGGCGCAATAGTTGACTGGACATCTAGGGGCAAAGCATTATTACCTTACCCCTACCCTGGGGTAGAGAGGCTGTTTCCAAATAGACTCCCGATATCCTTCCCTCCAAGAACTTCTAATCTTGCTCTTGGGGAGACTCGAACTCACAACCTCTTGGTTGAAAGTGGGAGTTGCTTACCATTAGAGCAACCCCTCTTGGCCAACTCTATACATTATAGTCTTGTGGGCCATGAAAGCGATAACAAATCGAGGCCAACACTATACATTATAGTCTTCAAAAGAATTGTGTAAATATTATAAAAGATAAAGTTTAAAACTTAGTTGATAAAAAATATAATGTGTTTAAATTTTTAATTTTACTTAAATCTCAGTGAATAAATTGATCCGATACATATAGAGAAAAGGATTCAATAAAATGGACAATATGCACGAGGTGGTCCAATTCACGTTTTTCTTTCTTTTCTGGCTCTAATAGAGAAGTGTTTCACACTCAAAATATTGGAGCCTTTTATAGGCCAGCCAGGCTTGTGCTTTTGTCAATATCATAACTAACCCCGTTTAATGCCTTTGCGCCTAATACTAAACTTTTCTATAACTATTACATAATTCATCAACAATAATATTCTAAAATATAGTTTAAGTTTTCCCTTTTGCAAAGAAGTTGCCACGATGGAGCAAATCCAATTGCATAAGCCACATGCAAAGCAAATCCAATTGCATAAGCCACATGCATACATCCCCCAAAAAAAACAACCAAACAACAATAGTAATTCTTAGAGGCGGGCCGAGGCCAAAATTTTAAGTTTATTGGTTTGAAATTCTAATTAAGTTACTGAGTTCTAAAGTAATAATTTATATATTCAATGTATTTCGTAAGATAAATACAAAGTCCAAACCAAAGTTACTGAATTCAGCTGAACTCGCTTTAGGCACTCTAACTCCGCCCCGGTAATTCCACTATTTTAATACTCCGTGCTTAAAGATTATCTAATTGATATCATCTATATATATTTTCAACTTCTATCCCCCCCCCCCCCCGGACGAACGTAGTATTGAACCAACGTGAACCCATAATTTTTTTTTTACGTGAAGTAAAAATTTATATGTAAAAATTTATTAAAATTACAAAAATAATAAATATAAACCCAGGACTTAAAAAATATAATGGATTCAATTGATTAAACCCTGAAAATCCGTGTTCCAACCAACCAACCCCTCTCCCCCCTTCCCCTCAAACACACACAAAAGGTTGAAGAGACAGTCCATTCCTCTCCATATATTACAACTTGAAATATATATATATAGTGAGTCCCTTGAAGAGTTGAATCACTAAAAAACTAAGAGAAAAAACATGAAGTGTAGAAAAAAGACCAAAGTACTTCTAGTTCCATATCCAGCACAAGGTCATGTAACTCCAATCGTTAAACTAGCTTCATTGCTGCTTAACCATGGCCTTAATCCAATAGTCATTACTCCAAATTTCATCCAAATTAACCCTAAAGAAAATGGTATTTCTATCATTTCAATACCAGATGGAATAGAAGAGGGAATCCCTCGCGATTTCTTCGCGATACAAAATGCAATGGAGAATTACATGCCATACTATTTTGAAAAACTTGTTCAAGAATATGAGTTTGGTGGAAAAGAAGAAGATGGAATTGTGTGTGTGATTGTTGATTTGCTTGCTTCTTGGGCTGTTCAAGTTGCTAATAAGTTTGGTATTCATGTTGCTGGATTTTGGCCAGCCATGTTTGCTACTTATAAATTGATTGATTCAATTCCAGACATGCTAAAAAATGGAATCATCTCAGAAACAGGTAATAATTTTTATTTTATTACGTAACCGAAACATATTCACTTCTTGCCTTGGAGCAACGGTAAAGTTATGAGGCCTATAAGTTGGGGTTCAAGCTTTGGAAGCAGACATTAATTCTTGCATTAGGATAGGTTGTCTGTATTACGGCCCTTGTGATGCGGTCCTTTCCCGAACCCCGTACGAACACGTGCCTTGTGCACGGGCTACCCTTTTTTTTTTTTTTTTAATTTTATGATTTATCCTTTTTCTGTTACTCTCTTGATATCTGTAGAGCATTAAAGCTAGTTCTTATCTTCTCTTCTGCTCTTAATGACAAAACCTAAAGCGTAAAAAATATTTACATAATTCTGCTAATTACTAGTTGAAATCGGCCACCAAAGCTAATTATAGTAAGTTTAAATTGGTAACTTGAAAAATATAGTAAGTAATGTTATAAAACATTAAATAATGATGCTATGTACAATCAAACCTCTCTATAACAGCTTCATTTGTTCCAATATTTTTTGGCTGCTATAGTGAAATGCTGTTATAGATCAAGAACATATATAATAGCATAAGTAAAAAAAATTGAAATTCCGAAAAAATTTGATTTTTATAATGAATATTGGTGTAGAGATATCGGATTATATTAATAAGATACAGTCAAGTCTCTATATAACGACATCATTTGTTTTTGTATTTTTTTAGCTTTTATGACGAATTACTATCATAAAAATATATATTATAATATAGCATGAATAAGATTATACACCATTTATTATTATAGAAAGTTTTGATTTTTACTTAGTTTTAGAGTTGGCTAAATAGGAAACTTTATATGATAAGTACACTGTGGAACACCTATAAGCACACAGAAAAGACTTTTCTCGGAAGCATGTTGTATTGGATTACAATATTAATGAATATAAATTAAATTGATCATATTTATTTAAATATATTTAAATTCTACTATCATAAATGTCTAGTCAGAAAGTTGTCAGGGATCAAGTAAACATCGAGGTACGTGGCGCTTGTTTACTGGTCTAAAGGGAGCGCGTGTAATTAGTTAGTTAAATACTAGTAGCACTAATTAATTAATGACCAGGTCATAGTCAACTTCTCACATTCTAACATTATATTTTGTCATATTAAAGTTGACCATAATAGGTTTTATTTTTTAATAATGAAGATGCATGGGATAAGAACATGATAAAACGAAGCTTTCGAAAGATTACTTTTTTTTTTCTTTTGATATTACTTAACTCTCTACCCTTCCAGATTAGGAATAAGGCTGCGTATATCTTATTACTCATAGACCTCACTTATAAAAATTTACTGAATTTATTATTGCTGTTAAACATTGCTTAACCATAAAGCTTCCATTCCGAATCTAATTTTGAAGGTAATTGACATGAGTATAATAAGTCTTTATGTTCCCATTCCCCTTCTCGAAGAATTTGGGAACATGCAATATACTCATTTCACATTGAAGCTATGCTAATAGCAACAATGAATATTATAAGACCATTTGCTCACGACAAGGATATGAACTATCCAAAAGTTTAACCAATGATAAAATTGAACGATTTCATATACTTTTACGTGAACGTGTTTGGCCGGGCACGAAATTTAAGAAAAAATAAGACTTTTGCAATTTGTGGTTCTAAACAAATCAAAAAGGGGTCCAGAGCATTTGTGTGGTTATAAAAGCTTCTCACTAAGAGTAAAATTATAAGTTCAAGCTAAATTATTGCCAAATTTATAAAGGGCTCATTCTTTTTTGAACAGACTAAAAAGGAAATAAGTTCACATAAATTGGGACAGATAGAGTAGTAAATAAGCAAATTTGGATCTTTTCCTAATCAAATATGCCATTTCTAAACATAAAATATGTTTAGAATCTCTTCCAATTGAAAAACCTGAAAAAAATTTGATGATTTCGCAGGTTGTCCATTGCAGAATGGTCCTATATCCATCTCACTTGGTGAACCTGCACTTAGTTTAGAAGATTTACCATGGCTTATTGGTAATTCAGCTGCAAGATTTTCAAGATTCAAGTTCTGGACTATGACGATGGAAAGATCAAGAACCCTAAAATGGCTCCTCGTAAATACCTTTCCAGAAGAATGTCACAAGGTTAGAAATACTACTATTTCGAATACAAAAATTGATCAATCCCAAGATTGTCCAAAAATTCTCCCAATTGGACCTTTGAATACTCATGTAACAATCAAGAATGCTAGTTTCTGGGAGGAAGATTCAAGTTGCTTAGATTGGCTAGATATGCAAACTACTAATTCAGTTGTGTACATTTCTTTTGGAAGTTGGGTCAGTCCAATTGGAGAAGCAAAAGTGAATAGTTTGGCATTGGCACTTGTAGCCTTAAAAAAACCTTTTATTTGGGTATTAGCCCCTTTATGGAGAGAAGGTTTAGAAAAGGGCTATTTGGAGAAAATTTCAAAACAAGGGAAAATTGTGTCATGGGCACCACAAGTTGATGTTTTACAACATGAAGCTGTGGGGTGTTATCTTATGCATTGTGGTTGGAACTCTACAATGGAAGCGATACAATCCAGGAAACGCCTATTATGTTATCCAATTGCAGGTGACCAATTTGTTAATTGTGATTATATTATTAAAAAATGGCAGATCGGCGTCAGGATTCATGATTTTGGAGTGAAAGATTTGGAGGAAGGATTAAAAAGGGTCATGGAGGATGATGAAATGAGTGAAAGAATTGCTAGACTAAATGAGATGACAATGGGCAAGGTGGCTAGTTCAAGAGCAATGGCTAACTTGACAACATTCATTTGTGATATTAGAATATGATATTTTGTGCTGATAGCACGTATCCAATGGAATAATATATGTTCTACTTAATTGATATGTAAAGTTATTTGATACTTATTGGAGGAAGATAATAGGTATTCAATGAAATAATATATACTGGTCATACAACAACAAAAAAAGAAAATGAAGCATTAAGTTCCTTCGTACGTAAATTTATTACTGCAAACCCTAATAAAAAAATAAAAACTTTATTGCCTACTGTTTAAATTTGCAGAGTACCGCTGAAATAGATGGTCCAGTTTACATTTTTATGTATTTCTTTTCCGGCTTTAGAATAAAGTATATATTACGCTCAAAATATTGGAGACTTTTATAGGCCAACCAAGCTCACTTGTTAATATCATAAATAACCTTTTTAGTGCCTTAATTTGCGACACATACTAACCTTTTCTATAATAACTACACTATTCATCAATAATTAATTATACTCTAATGTAAGTTTAAGCTTTCAAATAGTGAATTAATTACCTAAAAAATAAGGTATGCAGTCAAATCTCTCTGTAACAGTCTCGTTTGTTTCGATATTTTTTGACTGCTATAGTGAAATGCGGGTATAGAGGACATATATTATAACAAATATGAAATTCAATTCTGAAAAAAACTTAGCTTTTATAAAGAATGCCAGGTATATATAAATGTTGTTATAGAGAGTTCTGATTGTAATTAGATTTACAACATACTACATTACCTTAATAGTGTATAGTTATTTATATTGTTAATGTATATCATATATTATAAACAAATACTCCAAGAATTTGCCATGATTGTGCCTTAACCAATGGCATACGCCACATGCAAACGTGAGCCAAACCTCCCCCCTTCCCCCTCATTAAATAATTAAGAGACCATCCCATATATAATACGACTTGCATATCTATTGTGAGTACATTAAAGAGTTTTGAACAAAAAGTTTTGAAACGAAATTTAGTCATAAGTTGTCTCTTTTCGTCTTCACTTGTATGTTTCGGTTTTACTCTTTCCAACTCATTTCTCCGGTTCAACAATTTCAACACTGCGCCCCTTCTTCAGGGCAGCATATGGGTCATATGAAGTGCACGAAAAAGACTAAAGTACTGCTAGTTCCATATCCAGCACAAGGTCATGTAACTCCAATTCTTAAACTAGCTTCTTTGCTAGTTAACCATGGCCTTAATCCAATTGTCATCACACCCGAATTCATCCACCGTCATATTTCAACACAAATCGATCCGAAAAGTGGAATTTCTTTCATGTCTATATCAGATGGACTAGAAGAAAGAATCCCTCGCGATTTTTTCGCGATAGAAAATGCAATGGAGAATTACATGCCATACAATTTTGAAAAACTTGTTAGACAATATGAGTTTGGTGGAAAAGAAGAGGATCGAGTTGTGTGTGTGATTGTTGATTTGCTTGCTTCTTGGGCTATTAAAGTTGCCACTAGATGTGGCATTCAAGTTGCTGGTTTTTGGCCAGTCTTTTTGGCTGCTTATAATTTGCTTGCTTCAATTCCAGACTTGCTCAAAGCTGGAATCATCTCAGAAACAGGTAAGTTTAACTAACAAATGTAAAAATCCGTCGGATTCACATTAACTTTATAAAATATACGAATAGCTTGAGTCGTGCTAGTGCCAGGTACTGTTCTAAAAACCTTTCTGAAAACTAGTCATGTTACTTGAAAGTTAGTTACTGGAAATTGTATAGATAACTAATTAGGAGGAAAATCTGGAAGAATATACAAGACTGTGACTTTTCTTGTTTGAAATATAATATCATTGAATATAAGTTAAATACTCATATTTTATATATATATTTAAATGCTATTAGTAATTTGTAACATAATGACTAGTCGGAAAGTTGTCGTAGATCCAAGAAACTGCATGTGAAGGTTTATTTAGCGTGTAATTAATTAAATGGACAGCACTTACATGATATCATATTAAAGTCAACCATACGAGGTTCATTTTTTTTAATGAAAAACTAAGCAATAAGAACATGATCAAATGATCCTATTGAAGATTAACTTAATTTACAAAGCTTTCTTTCCAAGTCAAATATATTTTGAAGTTCTTTAATTTATTTGAGTTGATAATTGGCATGAGTAAATGACAAGTCGTTATGTTTACATGTGCTCTGTCACAACTCACAATCAAGTACAATTATAAAGGTATTGTCAGCTTTGAGTCCGACAACATAGAGTCTTCTCAAGACTCTTACCCGTGAGGATTTGTTTCCTTGGGCTTTAACTCAAAAGTTGTCTCAACAATTGAATCATGAACTCGCCCTTATACGGTTCCTTAACTTTTCCTCTTCTTTCTAAAGTGGGGTTTGTCTAAGACAAGATTCACATCAAACCCCCCTTTTTAGTACAATCACCAATGAGCCGTGGGTTGTAATACTAGCCCTCTCTTAAGGATTTAGCATTCTCCTTGAGGTTTGCCTCAATACCATATTAGAAAAAGTATCGATTTTTATACCACCTGCCACGATCATGCACAACTGCCAAAGTATTATCAGATTTGGCCAACCCTTGATACGGTATCTATCTCATTCAAATAGTTTGGTAGTCAATATGGTTGACTTGATTTTGTTGGTAGCCAACCTTGTTGAGTTTGTCAAATATTGGTAGCCAATTTTATTGACTTGGTTTGGTTTGGTAGCCAACCATGTTGAAATTGTGAAAAGGGTGTAGAAATTATCAAATATTGTAGGCTTTAGAAAGTGAAGTTTTGGCTATAAAAGGAGAGATTCAACTCTCAATTTAACATACTAACAAAGAGAGAAGAGAGAGAGAGCAAGTTATTCCATAAACTGTAAGAAAATAGTTTGTGAAGAAAAATAGAGTGTAAGAGATATTGTAGTGAGGTGAAAAAAGTAAAAGAGTATTTACTTCTTTTGAGGGTGTAGTGGTCTTAGGAGTATTTTTTACTCGTTACTATACAGTGTAAAATTTCTCGCTATAGTGATATCAGTTGCTCCTCTTCGCCGTGATTTTTCCCTTATTCAAAAGAGTTTCCACGTAAAATCTTGGTGTCATTATTGCTGTATTTTTACTCTTATTGATTTAACCATAACTTAGTGTTCCGCGTTTATCACTAATACCGTGAATACTATTTTTACGGAGTTTATTCCCAACACCCCTTTGATAGCCCGTTTGGCCAAGCTGCAAAAATCAGCTTCTTTCAAAAGTGCTTTTCTCAAAAGTACTTTTGGTGAGAAGCAGTTTGTATTTGGCTAATTAGTTTGAAAAGCACTTCTAAGCAGCAATTAGTGTTTGGCCAAGTTGTTAAAAACTGCTTCTAAGTATATTTTTCTCAAAAGTGCTTCTCAAAAAAGTGTTTTTGGAGAGAAGATACTTTTTTTGCTTCTCCAAAACTGCTTCTGCTTCTCCTCAAAAATATTTTTTTTTCTTCCAGAAGCTTGGCCAAACACCTCAATTTTTGGCCAAAAATACTTTTGGTAAAAAAAAAAAAAAAAAAAAAAATTGACAAAAAATAAGCTTGGCCAAACAGGCTACGAGCCACCTCAAAACTTTTGAGCTTCATAGTTTTGCACCTTCGGCTTAATCCAAAAGGCGCCTCAATAGTTGAATTTGCTTAAGGCAAGTTTCACCAGTTATCCGTGCACAATAACAATCATTATTTTGTGTGTTTTTATTACTTTTTGTTCGTAAACAATAATATGTTATAAGAAAACAAGGTAAGGAATTAAAACATGTTCGACAATCATTTATTTCTCTCTAATTTTATGCACAAAGGCATACTTACTTCCATAAAATAATACATTTATATGACTGATAATTTGCAGGTTGTCCATTGCACAATGGTCCTATATGCCTTTCAAATGATCATCCTACACTTAGCTCAGAAGATTTGCCATGGCTTATTGGAAATTCAACAGCAAGAATTGCAAGATTCAACTTTTGGACTAGGACAATGGAAAGAACAAGAACACTTAAGTGGCTCCTCGTAAACACATCTCCAGGTGCATGTCACAAGGTGCGAAATACTACTATTTTGGGCACCCAATTTGATTATGAGTTCCAAGATTATCCCCAAATTCTCCCAATTGGAACTCATGTAACAATCAAGAATGCTAGTTTTTGGGAGGAAGATTCAAGTTGCTTGGATTGGCTAGATATGCAAACTACTAATTCAGTTATCTACATTTCTTTTGGGAGTTGGGTCAGTCCAATTGGAGAAGCAAAAGTTAATAGTTTGGCATTGGCACTTGTAGCCTTAGAAAAACCTTTTATTTGGGTATTAGCCCCTTTATGGAGAGAAGGTTTAGAAAAGGGCTATTTGGAGAAAATTTCAAAACAGGGGAAAATTGTGTCATGGGCACCACAAATTGATGTTTTACAACATAAAGCTGTGGGGTGTTATCTTACGCATTGTGGTTGGAACTCTACAATGGAAGCGATACAATCCAAACACGCCTTTTGTGCTATCCAATTGCAGGTGACCAATTTGTTAATTGTGGTTATATTATTAAAAAATGGCAGATCGGCATGAGGATTCATGATTTTGGAGTAAAAGATTTGGAGGAAGGATTAAAAAGGGTCATGGAGGATGATGAAATGGGTGAAAGAATTGCTAGACTAAATGAGATGACAATGGGCAAGGTGGCTAGTTCTAAAGCTATGGCTAACTTGACAACATTCATTTCTAATGTTAGGATATGAACATATATGCTTCATAGTTGGTATACGTGTGCTTGAGTACTTGAATGTTAACTTGGTAAAGTTTCAACCACATGAAAACTAGTAAGTAATGAAGTTATTATAGATAATGTTTAAAATACGAAAACTCATTAAGTACAATTGTAAGTTAAAATGATATTTTTGTGATAATGATATTAATTGTTATTTGCTTACTAAGTTGTTATTACCATAATATTTTGTATTATCAAACCGATATTTATCATTAAGGTAGTGGTGAATCTATTTTCTTGAAATTCTAAATTCGGCATTGCTTCAACATCATCCATGCTTGTAAAAGCAACTTGATGAAAATATTCAGCTTGATGGCTTAGTTTTTGAATAACCTTGTAAAGAATAAATGTACTTCTGACACGAATTGAAAATAATACAAACTAAATATTAATTTGTAGACAGAAAGTAATAAATTTTTAAAATCATTACAGATCAATATTTAGACTCACTTGCGAGCTGAATTGTGAAAATAGACTTGACACCACTTATATAAAATATTAAAATTATGTGGACACCAATGTTTACATTGCGTTGTTCCATTGAGCTTTGAGCTCAAACAAAGCAACAAAACTTAACTAAGTCAGTCAGTTACAACAATAAATTCAGTGTAATTTTATATATGGAGTATGGAGAAGGTAATATATACGCAAATATTATTACTAAGACCGTCGGCTCAAAAAACGATGAAAATAAAATAAGGAACATCAATAAAGTAATAAGGTGAACAAAGTCAGTCAACTAGCTAAGATAAATATAGTATATTAATGTATTCCCTCAAACGCATAATTTAATTTGTCCATTAACAAGAAACACAGCAAAAAGGTTCCTGCGAGTTTTGATAATATATAATACTCCTAACTATTTGCTCTCAACATTAATGCATCATGTGCTTCCCATCTGCCACCGAATATTGCTATGTGATTTTGTCCGTGATGTGCGGAGCAAAGGAATTATGTGTAGTGCTAACCTATGATGACCGGTTTGAGTTATTAAGTTTGAAATTTATATTTGTATATATTTCGTATTTTTTTAATGTATAGTAATATTGAGTCGTAGTTAAAATTATTAGGTTCGACCAAACTCGTAGCTTATGTTGGACATCCGCACTTGCTGGAACCAAATTATAGTAATTACATAATCCTATGTCTATAAAGTATAAACTAACCTTGAGTATGTTTTTTTACTATCAACACTGTTGGCGAAAAATTTTGTGTATGTCCATGCCTACAAGAAACATACAACGTACACAAACAGTGGCAGAGTTATCTTTATTAATTGATATTTCTTTGCCGGACAATTACACTATGCGGAGAGATAAAATTAAACATTCATGTATATATACTATACGATTAATTTTCTTGACCTTTTCGTATATTTACTTTTATATATGTTGACGCTTCTTGATAAATATTCTGACTCGCAACTATACACGAATTGTCTTTTTTTAATTTGACATGACTTGTTAGTAGTCTTCAAGTGAAAGATTGTAAAAATCTTGAATTGAATGTAGCCAAAAAAGAATTTAAAAAGCAGGAAGTGAATTTTGATTCATAAGCAATGATCAGTTGTACTTTCTTTTTTGGTTCAAGTTGTACTTTTATTATTGTGGACCGACTTTCATAAAGCACCGTTCACCATCAGCAATTGTTATGATCCAATGTTTTAGCTAATAATTTGAAAATTTAAAAGCAACTTGAACTTGAAGCTTTAAAGTTGTGAAACAAAATACACGTTTTTGTTATTTTAATAAATCAAAATGTTTCAGTAATAAATCATCTTTGATTAGTATGGCCTCAGCTGAAATAATTAAAGATATGAGAATGAGTTATTCAAACAAAAAGGAAAAGGCCCTACTTAGTTGACTGACACCGACAAAGGCTTGCTAAACTAAGTAAGGCATGAGACCACCTTCGAATCCGTAAATTTAAGGAGCATACCGCAATAAAAGGATGGTCCCATGTGCATTTTATTTTTTCCTTTAGGGAAAAAAATGTACCTCTATCATAATGAACTTATCCTTGTGATCGAGATGAGGTAGATGCTGATCGTTTTTTGTTACTGTTATTCCGTTCATATTAAATTAAATTAAAAGACAATTAAGCTTGTCTTGGAAGCGATGTAATCTGTCTAACTTGGAACTTGTTATTTGTTAATGTACAAATGCAAGATAACACATATTTCATGAATTAATCTAAATGCCTATCTCAAAAAAGAAAACAACACTAAGGGGACGTTTGGTTGGAAAGAAGTTATCTCAGGATTAATTATCCCGGGATTAGTTATCCCAGAATTAGTTATGCTATCTTTCTATGGGGATTTAAAAAACACTACAATTCCGAGATAACTAATTCCGAGATTAATTATATCGCAATTTTCTACCAATCAAACATGGAATAAATTCTTCTTAAATTATTTCTTATCTCTCGTACCAAACGAGCTCTAAAAGGTAGTATGACTTAATTATCAATAAAATAAGTGTTAACTTTAAAGATCATGGTCTAAATTCTAAAAAAATTAAATAAGCATTATAAGTGATTGCTTTCCCCTTCTTTTTTTTTTTGGTTGAGAAAAGCGGGATAATGTATTATCAAAATAAAAATAAAAATAGACTAGTCATTACAAAAGAACTTGCTGCATGACGATTGAAGGTAGATCCAAACAAAATAAATTTTGATAGGTACAATTATTCATCTGGTGATTAGCATAAATAGGATATTTCGGTTTGGTATTATCAGGGGCGTATCTAGGAGGTTCCATGGGACACGTGAACCCATGCTCCCGACCTAAATCATAGTATATAGTAATGCTGTATTTTTTTCAAAAATATTTAAATATATGTGTGTGCACCCATGCTCAAAGTATTATATGATGTAATGGTTATTTGATGTACCTCTCTAGGTGAGGTTGTGAGTTTAAATCTTATATCAATCTTGTTGTTTTTTCCATCTCTTTTTACAAGTAGATGCCCACGGGAGATTGGCGTGTTTGTGTTATTTTTGCATAATAGTTAAGTGCTTTTTTTTTGGATGGTTTATTCTTTCAAAATTTTCACACATTGAAATTCCTATTCTTCTTTTGTCGCTGTAAAATCTTATATAATTAAACAAAATATGTATGTATATTAAAACTAGTAGTTGTGTATGATGTAGCATATAGTCAATGAGTTCAGCTGAACTCAATATTTTCAACATGGAAAATAGATATAGATGTTAGAAAATTACTATTTTTTAAAAGTAATAAATTTGAACTTATAATTCCAAAAGTTCAATGGATAAGCAATCGTAAGAACTAAAGGTTGAACTCGTAAAATTTATATTCTGAATCTGCCTCTTTTTAATAGTGCACCCATCCTACCAAAATTCTGGATCCGCCTCTGGGTATTACTGTTGATTTTTTTATTACATTTATCCTATGGGTAGGATTTTATGTTTACAAGTATTGCCATAACTTGTTCTATGGGCAATACTTTTCACTTTTAACCTTACAAGTTTGCCCATAAAATAAACAGTAATCAATAATTTATTTTTACGGTTATTGGGTGTAATATTTTGATCCACATATATGTATATGTAGAAGATAGCAAGATACACAGGTAACTAATGAAATAATGGAATGAAATAATTCAAATATCAATGTTATAATAGAAAAAATAAACTTTTCAGGGTGGCCGAGTTGGTTGAGTGAGGGACTTTCCAAATGGAAGGTATAGGTTTCGAAACCCACTTATATACCTCCTCGATCGAGCCTGTTGCATGGAGTTTATCTAGTGCGATTTGTGTAATTTGTAAGCTATTACACGAAAGCATATTTAATCTTATGCGCACGTGAAGGGTAGCACTGCGACTTCTAGAGGCGGATCAAGAAGCAATGACGAGTACATGGAAATGTAGTAACTTTTGCCCAAATCTTGTATATGCATTAAAAATTTATCAAATATTTTTTGTAAAAGAAAAAAGTGTATTAGATAATAAAAAATAACATAATTTTAGCTTATCCCATAAGTCCTCCCTCTCGGTCTCCTCTCTGTCTTTCTCTCTCTCTTAACATTCACTTCTCACTTTCGGGGAAACAAAAGAAGAAGTCTCCCGTCTCTTTCTTCACCTTACACGCACACACAGACACACACTAAACCAAACACGTAATATTCATATTCACGCAATGTGTCTCTCTTCTTCTCCTCATCTTCTCCTCTTTCAATTTCCTCTATTTCTTCAAAAGCCCTAAAAAACCTTAAGTTTTTTATAACCAACAGGGTTCTTTAATTCAGTCGAATTACATATTTAGTTTTATTAGGGTTTCCATTTCTTTTGTGGTAATTTCGTAAATTATGGAGAGATCTGATGGCAAAGATTCCATGGACTTGTCCCACTCCTCTAGCTCCATCTCAGGTCAGCTCACTACACGGCTTGTTTTTTGTTTATAAATTGTGTGATTTTATTGAAATTACTGTTTGATTCTATTTGGGTTTCCCTGTTTTACTTTGTACTCCTTCCGTCTCATTTTATGTGATGGTGTTTGACGGAGCATGTAATAGATGTGTTCGCCCACACCCTCTGTGTGTATTAAAAAATCTACCAAGTATTTTGTAATATTTTTTACTCTGAATCTAGTTATTATTGTAGTATTAACTTGAAGTTGCTTTAGGAATTCATAAGCTAAGAAAGGAAGAAATGTTGTTGAAACTTATGGTCTAAAATAAGTCATAGATATTTGTATGGCTATGAACTAATTCCATTAAGGGTAAAATGGAGTTATATTATTTTTAAATATAGAAATGTGTCATTCTTTCTGGGACATACTAAAGAGGAGAGTGGGAGTGATTAGTTTGGTAGAAGAAAAAGCTTGTTTATTTTTGAATGGGAAAAGGGTGTATAAATACTGACGTTTGCTGGGTTTTGATGCAGATTGTGCACTTTTCGATGCATCACAGTATGCATTTTTTGGACGAGATATAGGAGAGGAAGTTGAATTGGGAGGCCTTGATGAAGAAGGAAACAGTTGTGTTCCCTCGGTGGATGGTGGATTTGGTGACGAGGGTGTACAGGAGTACCATTTGTTTGAAAAAGATGAGGTACATTCTTTTATTTTTATTTTTATCTTTACATTCTTTGTTTGAAAAAAATTGTGGATGTACATGAATGTGGATGTACATGATTTGTTTGCCGTACTGTGTCATACTTGTTTTTATGTATTAATTGTTTCTTGATGTGGACATTTGTTCTCTATCTTTATCTAGAATGAAGAGAAAAAGAGGAAATAAATGAACTTGGCATCAGCTCCTTCTGTTAAGGAAAATACTAAAGATAGTCTTCTTTTCTTCTTTAGTGTTATTAACTACAGCTTCTCATGCTTGTTATATCATGAAAGTGCATCATATCATATATGGTAGCGACACATTCATATTGTTTGCTTTTGCTTGTCCTAGATATGTAGCTTATGGAATTGGCCAAATAGGCAACAAATATTGCCTCCTTTTCTTTGCTTTCTCACCTAAGGGTCCTAAGACCCTCCCCTCGTACTCTACAATCACGGGTCTACTGCAGTCCTTCCTTTCACCATTGTTCTAAGAGGTCAATGGGAGGGTTAGGTTGGTGGTGGGTAGGTGTTTGTCCAAGCTTCTGTGCTGCAATTAAGGCTGTCCGTTTAGGGAAGTGGTAGCTAGGAAAGTGGCAAAGGGTGGTAGAAGGCATGTGGTCTTTTAGCTTCACTTTGATTAGGTTTGTGGACTCTACCCTAACGGAACTAAAATTTCTTTTTATTGAAAATATAGGCTAAATATGCTGAGTGCGATAGTAGATGTTTTAAGATTGGTGTTTAGCTCTAACTTGAGGAAAATAACTGCATGTTTCCCTTTTATTGAATTGGTTTGTGAATTTTATCAGTATGCTTACCTGGAGAGGGTGGTTGAAGTGAGGGTGAGGACCAGTGTGTCCTTTTTTTAGAACCAGTTCGGTTTCATGCCGGGGCGTTCGACCATGGAAGCCATTCACATTGTGAGGAGATTGGGGAGCGGTATAGGGAGATAGAAGAAGGACTTGCACATGGTGTTCATTGACCTAGAGAAAGCATATGACAAAGTCTCGAGAGGTGCTCTGGCGATGCTTGGAGGCTAAAGGGGTCCGGTAGCCTACATTAGGATAATTAAGGACATATATGATGAAGCTAAGACTCGGGTTAGGCAGGGGGAGTAGATCAGAAGACTTTCCAGTTATGATGTGGTGCATATGATGGGGTTGCACCAGGGATCATCTCTTAGTCCATTCATATTTTCCTTGGCGATGGACGCATTGATGAGGCACATTTAAGGTGAGGTGCCATGGTGTATGTTATTTGCGGATGACATAGTTTTAATTGACGAGACGCGGGGTGGTGTTAACGAGAGGCGGGAGGTTTGGAGGCAAACCTTAGAGTCTAAGGATTTCAAGTTGAGCAGGACGAAGATGAAATGCATGGAGTGCAAGTTCAGCAACGGTACCCGGGAAGGGGATACGGAGGTGAGGCTTGATATGCAAGTCATCCCAAAGAGAGGTAGTTTCAAGTATCTTGGATCTATAATACAAGGTAACGGGGAGATTGATGAAGATGTCACGCATCGTATCGGAGCAGGATGGATGAAGTGGAGGCTCGCTTCCGGTGTCTTGTGTGATAAGAATGTGCCGTTGAGACTTAAAAGTTAAGTTTTACAAGGTTGTAGTTAGACCGACTATGTTGTATAAAGCAGAATGTTGGCCGGTCAAGAACTCTCATACCCAGAAGCTAACAGTAGCCGAGATGAGGATGTTGAGGTGGATCTGTGAGCATACCCAGTTGGATAAAATTAGTAATGGAGTTATTTGGGAAAAAGTGGGAATGACCCTTGTGGAGGATAAGATGCGGAGGCAAGGTTGAGATAGTTCGGGCATGTTAAGAGGAGAAGTATAGAAACCCCAGTTAGAAGGTGCGAGCGGTTAGCCTTGGTGGGCAGCAGGAGAGCAGGCCTAGTAAGTCCTGGGGAGAGGTTATTAAGCGAGACATGACGCAGCTGGAGCTGACTGAAGACATGGCCCTAGACAGGAGAGTGTGAAGGTCAAAGATTAGGGTGAGCGTTTCTCTTTGTCTTACTCAGTTTACTAGCATTAGTGTTAGTATGATATCTTTTATTCATAGATGGCTATTACTACCTAGAGTTTGATTGCATTCTTGGATTCGATCTTATTTCATTTTGTTGTTATTCCTATTCGTTGCAATTACTTTTTTTGTCAGTCGTTCTCTTCTCTAGCTGAGGGCCTATCAGAAACAACCTCTCTGTCCTTCCAGGGGTAGGGGTAAGGCTGCGCACATCTTACCCTCCTCAGACCCCACTTGTGGGAAACTACTGGGTTTGTTGTTGTGGCTTCCCTGGAGAGTCCGGTGATGTCATTGCCAATTAACTGTTATAATATTTGTTTTCCCCACTTTTTGTTCTTCTGGCTCAGGAATTTGATATTTTCTTCGAACTCTCATTTTTTTTGCATTCAGTTTATGTGTGATCTCTAGATAATGTTGGTACCATCCCTTGTGAATTTGTGTCCTTGGTGGTGTATGTATGCTGTATTTATTTATTACTTTGATGAGTTGCTGATATACTGTAGAGTAGTCTGCTTTATTAAACTAATTTACTGCTTTATCTCCAGGGATCAGCTTTGGGGTCTTTATCTGACATAGATGATCTGGCAACTACATTTTCAAAGGTCAGCCCATGATGTACCTTTTTAATTGGTGGTTTTCATTATAATACCTGGTCATGCTATTTTAACTTTATGTCTTCTTGATTCCGGATAGAAATGCAAGTTACTTTGGTCTAATGTAATTGGTTAAAACCCGAAGGAGATAACCACGTGCATCAAGACTAAAGACCTTTTAGTAAAACATCTATAAGATAATCCCCAGGGTACTCTCTGATGGACTAAACAATATGCTGGATGAGACAGCATCTACCTCGCACAATCCTTTTGTGGAAGGAAGACAGATTCTAGACGCGACGTAGGTGGCAAATGAAGTAGTAGATCCATAAGGAAGCTGGAAGAACTTGGTATATTTTGCTAGCTTGACCTCAAGAAAGCGTATCATGTACAGTCATATCAATTGGGATTTCTTGATTTCTTTATATTGAGAATGAGATTCGGTGACAGGTGGAGGAAGTGGATTAGATTCTGCATAGCTATGGTCAGATACTTGGTCCTGGTGAATGGTTGCCTATGTGGGATTTTTGGTCGCTCGATAGGCTTGAGATAGGGAGATGTATTATTGCCCATACTATTTATAGTGGTTATGAAACCGTTGAGTAAAATGATGGATAGAATTGTGCTAAGTAAATAATTGAGAGGTTTCTCAACCGGGGGGGGGGGGTCAAGGCATTGTCAGAGTTACACACGGCTTATTTGCAGACGAGACTAATATTTTGCAATGCCAACAAGAACCACTGGAAGCCTTGAGAAATCATCATCTAGTTGGTGAAGTGGGTAATTCTGATAGTCTATAACAGGTGAGCAACTGTAGGATTGGAGCCCTCCTAACCACTTATCTTGGTCTGTCTTTTAGTTCATGAAACAAAGACACAACAATGTGGAATCCGGTAGTAAAAAGGTAGAGAAAAGACTTGTAGTATGGAGAAAAGATATTCTCAAAAGAGGCAGGAAGTATTAACTAAAAGCACTATTTCGAACATTCCCACTTATTGTGTCCCCACTAGTACTTGCTGGCGTGACAGAGAAACTGAAAGACTAAAGAGGAACATCCTGCGGGACTCCGTCTATGGGGCAAGAAAATTTCACTTAGTTGGGAAGTTGGTACGACCTCCTAAAGGTGGGGGAGCGCTAGGGGTAAAAACTCTCGCGTCGTTAACAAAGCCGTGTTAGGGAAGTGGTTGTGGAGATTTGGAACAGAGGAGATGTGATAGCAGAAAAATATGGCAAACATGGAAGGGGGTGGATGACCAAAAACACCAATGTTCCTTTTTGGTGCAGCCGCTGGATAGATACTTTATGATAAGGAGCCTCTGGATAGATATTTTTTGATAAGGAGGCTCTGGTGTGATATTATAAGAGATGGAGAAGAGTGTAGTGGTTGTATCTCATTCAGGTTATGGAACGTACAAGGTTAGTTTTTTGGGGGACAACATGTTGAGGATTACTTTCACAAATATCTAAGTATTTCTTGAAGAAGAGATAACTGTCCAACAAGTTGGGATATTACATGAGTGGGAGTGTAATGTGGGATCTCAAACTTGAGAAGGAATTTTTAGGATACAGATTATGCTTGAAATGCTCTATATACAAACAGTACTGGTAGAGAGTCATAATTCTTAAAGATGGG
This sequence comes from Nicotiana glauca, assembly GCA_026770625.1. NCBI lineage: Eukaryota > Viridiplantae > Streptophyta > Magnoliopsida > Solanales > Solanaceae > Nicotiana > Nicotiana glauca. Next base: position 57,012 of record MU723959.1, read on the forward strand.
TTCTAGGAAGTAGTAGACGTAGAGTTACTACTGTGAGTTGCTAGTTAGAGAGAAGTCAGGTTTTCCTATCCACTGGTTTGGATTCTATGGTGCCAAAAAGGTAGTATGTGTTTTCATTTGGCTGCCTGCTAGTGGCGCGGTTCTAATAGCCAAAAATTTGAGGAAGAGGATGACATATGCTAGTTGGTGCTTCATTCATGTGTAGACACTCAGGGAGAGTACATGGATCATCTCGTACTAAATCGGTCGGTAGCATCATGTCTGTGGTGGGAGCTTTAGATGGTTCAGATACAATGAACTATGCCGAGTATTGTACAATGGACCATGCCGGGTGTTGTGAAGGATGCTTTATCTAGTTGGGCCTTTAAAGGAAAGAAGAGAAGACACCAGGTGTGGGAAGTTGCTCATTAGCACTTATGTGGATAGTATGGAGAAAAAGAAATAGGAGAGCTTTTGAAGGACAAAGAGCTTAATTTTGTACATCTGGAGAATAATAACCTATGTTGCTCGGACTCTCCGAAAATGTGGCCGGATACGTGTCGGATCCTCCAAAAGTAGTGCATTTTTGAAGGATCTGACACGGGTGCGGCTACATTTTGGAGAGTCCGTGCAACATAGATAATAACCCCTGCTTTTAATGTTTATTTGGTGCATCCATGAGGTTCCTACTTGTAAAGAAGATAGGTGTCATGCATGGCGGTTCTCTCTTTTTGGTGTACCCCTTGTATATGGGACTGAACTTCACCATTTTCAATTAAATTATATTTTTTACTTGATCATAATTTAAAAAAAAAGCTGTGGCTTGTGAATTTTTTAGCAGCATTGCTCTGTAGAGCAGTGAAGATCCTCTGCCTGATGAATCTGATTAGTTTCGTGACTTTATAGGGGCTAATGAATTGATTTAATGTTGCAACCAGCTGAACTTAAGAGAGACGTAAAGGAAACAGAGCCTTTCACATATTAATAGGATTTGCAGCTAATAATTTTCTTTTCCTTGTCTACTTAGTCTTCATGTCTCTGATTGGCATTAGTGTGATATGATATTCCTGAAATAATACTTAATTTTGATGTGTAATACCTTACAATTTTGCTTTACTTAGTTTTTGGGATTTACCTTCTGATCTTTCTTGCACATTGCACAGTTGAGTATGTTATGATGATCTTGATGGTGTGTCCTTACATAATCTTTCTTGAGGCGTACATGATTGTCTTTCTTTCTCCAGTTGAACAGAAGTGTCACAGGACCTAGGCATCCTGGAGTTATTGGAGATCGTGGATCAGGATCTTTTTCTAGGGAAAGTAAGTGCACATGTTGATTCATCTTTGTGTTTGCATCTGATGTTGCTGTTTTATTTTAAAGATATCTCTTCGACTATTGGCTGAGTGATACTCACTACGATTTTCCTTGTTAATTATATCTGTTGTACTCTGTAAAAGAAATTTTATTCCCCTAATCGCTCTATCTGCCCCTGCATATTTGGTCATAGTCCAAGTTCTGTAAATTCTGCGATATCATACATTGGCACTTGACTCATACCTTTGGAGACTAAAATTGGTTGCGCTGCTCATGGCTGAGAGTTCACCATTTCTTTTCAGTTTTGATCTTTTTGGTGCTAACTGTAAATCTGAAGTCCTCGAAACCCTTCCCTATTTCCCTACCATCTTTCTTCTTCTTATTGGGATCAGGCATGCATCTTTTCAATTTTGCATGTTCAACTATTACAGGAAATCTGTAGGAGACTCTTGTATCCAAGGAAAATTTGATTTGCTATTTTAATATATGCCATATTATATCTATAATTCATTATTGTCATTCTTATGATGACCTTGCCACGTAGGTCTCTTTGATTGACAGAAGTTGTTTGCAGGTTCGTCGGCAGCTGAATGGGCAAAGGAAACTGATTTTACTGATTGGTTTGATCAGCATTTGTCTGACACTGAATGTTACCAGGATAGCAAAAGATGGTCTTCACAGACACATTTCTCTCCCGTGCATCATGCAGAGTCAAAACCGTTGTATAGAACATGCTCCTACCCTGAGCAACCCCAACAACTTCAACGCTTCTCAAGCGAACCCATTTTAGTCCCAAAGGCATCTTACACCTCTGTCCCTCCTCCTGGTGGCAGATCTCAAGAAGCCTCACCACACAGCCTATTGCATCATCAAAGTATGCCATCTCTTGCTGCTGGACCTCAGTCACCCTATTCAACTGCCAATCTCCTCACTTTGTCAAATCCTAATATCCATTTGGCAGGCTTGTCTCATGGGCTCCATTACGGTGGAAACATGCCACAGTGGACCCCTACGGGTCTTTCTCTCAATACCCGGCTTCAAAACCACTGGATTAGTCATGCCGGTCTCATCCATGGGGATCATTCTAGCCTCTTAAATAGTATATCTCCACATCAATATTCTCAGAATGGGTTATTGTCCCCTCAGTTAATGTCCCCCCGGCAGCTACAGCAGCAGAGATTGCATCCTTCAGTTCAACCATCTTTAGCTCATTTTTCTGCACTGCGTTCCCAATTTAATTCCTTTCCTTCACCTTCCCACCTGGTTAAGTATGGATCGGCTGATTCGAGAGATTCAAGATCTAAGTCATCTAATAAAGGTAGACAGAATGTGCGCTTTTCTCAACAAGCCTCTGAAGCTGGTAGCCAAAAAAGTGAGAGTAATGTTTCGAAGTTCAGATCTAAGTACATGACTGGTGATGAAATAGAGAGCATCCTGAAAATGCAGCATCCCGCAACACATGGCAATGATCCGTATGTGGACGATTATTATCACCAAGCTCGGCTTGCAAAGAAAGCAGCTGAGTCGAGGTCAAAATATCGTTTTTGTCCAAACAAGGAGCAACCTTCACGGTCTCGTAATAGCACAGAGTCACAACCTCATCTCCATGTTGATGCTAAGGGGCAGATTTCATTTTCTTCCATCCGCAGGCCTCGTCCTCTTCTTGAATATGATCCACCCGGATTTGTTTGTAATGGCAGTGGTGAACATGACATGTCTGAGAAACCTTTAGAGCAGGAACCAATGCTTGCAGCTAGAATTACAATAGAGGATGGCTTCTATCTTCTCCTTGAGGTTGATGACATCGACAGGCTACTTCAGTTTAGTCAGCCGCAAGATGGAGGTGCTCAGCTGAGGCGGAAGCGGCAGATCCTGTTGGAAGGCATGGCTTCCTCACTTCAGCTTGTTGACCCGCTAGGAAAAAGTGGGAGTTCAGTTGGGCTTACCCCTAAAGATGACATTGTGTTCTTGTGGCTGGTGTCTCTTCCAAAAGGCCGGAAACTCATTTCAAGGTATCTTCAGCTTCTGGCACCCGGTGGCGAGCTTGCAAGAATAGTTTGCATGGCAATTTTTCGGCATTTAAGGTTTTTGTTTGGTGGTCATCCACCTAATACAGGAGCTACTGATACGATCACTAATTTTGCAAAAACAGTCTCTGCATGTACCCGTGGCATGGACCTTAATTTGCTTAGTGCTTGTCTAGCTGCTGTTGTTTGTTCCTCAGAGCAGCCGCCTCTTCGTCCTCTTGGAAGCCCTGCTGGAGATGGAGCCTCTATTATTCTTAAATCTGTTCTTGAAAAGGCAACTCATCTCTTGACTGATCCTCAGGCTGTTAGCAGCTTCAGCATGCCTAATCGTGCTCTTTGGCAGGCATCATTTGATGCCTTTTTTGGTTTACTTACTAAGTATTGCTTGAGTAAGTACGACTCAATAATGCAGTCGATACTTCCACAGACTCAGTCAAACACAGAGACGTTTGATGCAGAAGCTGCAAGAGCTGTAAGCAGAGAGATGCCGGTCGAACTTTTACGTGCTAGTCTCCCGCACACAAATGAGCAGCAGAGGAAGCTGTTGTTGAATTTTGCTCAGAGGTCCATGCCTGTGACTGGATCCAATGCTCACAGTGGAAGCACTGGACAAATAAGTCCTGAATCTGTAAGCTGTTAGTGGAGATGCGAAGATGTCATAATTGCAAATAGTTCTCAATATCATCATCTGGCTGCCCTTTTCACAATGTAATCTTCTGCTATGCCTCCATGCCAGAAAAAATGTCGACAGCTAGAATCAAGGGTATGCATATATGTTGGGCGCCATTTTAATGCCTAAAGCTCCTCTTCCTCCAACTTACGTGTCTTTTTCTATTTTTTTCCAACTTTTTCCTTTCTGCCCACCTTTTCTTTCCATGTTTCTTTTCCCTCTTTTCAACTTTCCTTCATCCTTTTTTTGAAGGAAAGGTTTGGTTCTTTCTCTTTTGTGACAAGTCTCAGCTTGCGTAACTGTGTATAATGTCAGAAAGTGACGGGGTTATTGGTCCCTTTTAGTGTTTTTCATCCAAAGAGCTTGTTTTTCTAATGCTCTTTCTGTAAACTTGGATAAAAGCTGGAAAGGTAGGATGTAAAGATGATTTATGGGGAGTTTTAGAAGCTCTTCCACTTGGCCATCTTCTCTCTTTTTTTCCAGGAAGAAGTGGCGATGACGTTGCTGGCTCATAGAACATGATGGCTCAAACTCTGCAGTTTCAGTAGGAGATATTTGTTATAGACTTGAAACTTTTATGGATGAAAACTGTAATAAATGCATGCTCTTGTTCATTGACTAATATTCTACTGAATAACATTCCCCAGTATTGTTTACAAAGTTGATTTGATATTTGCTGTCCCCTGTCGATTCAGGTATGCCAATGGCATTATAGCTTTTTACCGGTGTTGGCGCAGTGGATGTACTATAGATGCTTTATATGTCTTCAATTTGTCGCAGTATGAAAAGGGCTGTGGATTATTTATTATATCCTCACTGTAGGCGATCAAATTTTTCCAGACCCCACTTGTAGGATTTTAGTATTTTAGTGGGTTGTTGTTGTTGCTAGTTCTGTGGCAAGGCTGTGATTTAGGCAGTACCTATACTCTTTCTCCTTGCTTTTAGTTAATTCCATAAATTTGGAAAATTAAAAGGAAGTTCCCTGCATTATTCCCGAGAATAAATATAGTGATCGATGTGATATATAATAAGCTCAAAATGTACACTACTACCACGGCTCAATTCAAGCTAGTTGGGATCGGCTATTCAAGCTAGTAGGGATCGGCTATGTGAATTCTCATCTTATTCGCTCAATTTGAACTCATTTCATTCCATATTGATTTGAGCATTAAGTGATTTCACGTCATTAGAGCCCATCTCTAACACTGTTTTCCAAAGAGAATTTTTCATAAAGCACCATCTTTTAGGTCTAATTAGCCATTTACAGATACCTTTTGCTATATTACATATTATAGATACCTTTTATGTTTTTATACAATGTATTTCATATATTTAAGCTGTTGTATTCATTAATACAACAAAAAATATAGGCGTAAAAAGTAGAATTCCAGCTAAGTTTGACATGTATTTAGCTGTATTCAAGCGGCATTAACGTTAAATACAGTAACGTATCTGTACAAAATCTGGAAGGTTAAACTGGTTAAAACGGAAGGAAATCAAATCACATGATATTCTCCTAATTTAACTCAACGAACTAAAATTATCCCTCATTAATCTGTATTTGAAAGATACATAATAAAGATTATAGCTGAATAAAGAGAAATATATATATGAATAATACAGTTGAGTAGAACTGTATACAGTTGAATACAACAAAATACAACTTAATTCATCTGAGTAAAACACTTGAATACAACAAAATACAACTGAATACAGCTGAATAAAACTCTTGAATGCAACAAAATACAACTGAATACAGCTGAATAAAACTCTTGAATGCAACAAAATACAACTAACTTCTGCTGAATAAAATAGATGAATATAACTAACTACAACTGAATACAATTGAATACAGTTGTATAAAACACTTGAATACAACTAACTACTGCTTAATAAAATAGTTAAATACAACTGATTAAAGCTGAATACAAGAGAATACACATAACTTTTTAATACATCTAAAATATATAAACGAATGCTGCTGAATATACATGTGAATACAGCTGAAATATACATTCGAATACAACTGAATACAAATAAGCGATTTGGGCGATCTAGAGAGAGAAACAGCCTTATGGCTTCGCCGGCCGGCGACCAGCCATTTCCGGCTGGTCAGCCCCCTAACACATCTGCCCAACCTCCTACAACAACTATAAACAATCCCCAGCCTTAAAATCCAACAAACAAAGCCATGAATTACGCAAAAGCTGTGAACCCTACTTCAACGACCACTACCATGCAGAATCGAGCCGCTACAGTTGAACCAATTGCTCTTCATCTATCAAAATCAACGAATTAAAGTTTTCCTAAGGAATTGTAATGGAGTGATAATGGAGGAGAACTAGAGAATTTGGGTGGGAGAAGAGGTATGAATAGTGGGTTGAGGGAGAAAGAGTAAAGTGTATGCAAAAAGAGAGAGAGAACGTGGTTAGTCAATTTCACGGTGATTATGTGAGAGAAAAGACTAAAAAGAAGGGAGAAAAATATTATTTAGCATATATGGTGCCTTAAATGTAGGATGTAACTATAATTAGATATTTGGCTATAAAGTATAAAAGGTATCTATAGAATGTAATATTTTAAAATGCTATTTATTTAAAATAAATAGGGTACTAAGGTTTTCTATAGGGTGTAAAAATTCCTTTTCTGAATGGTGAAAGTTAATGGGTAACAGGCGTGATGCGCGCAAATTGACCCTATATAATGATAATAAATAAAGAAATAAGTGAACAATAAATAAAAGCATCCCCAATAAGTAAAGCAGCCAAAAAAAGGGCAGCTCGGTTAGTTGCACTAAGCCTTCGCTATGCGTGGAGTCCCGGGAAGAGTCGGACCACAAGGATTTTACTCTGCATTTTTGTAAGAAACTGTTTTCACGGCTTAAACTCATGACCTCCAGGTCACATGACAACAACGTTTACCAGTTACGCCAAGGCTCCCCTTCAACTTCAGTAGCCAAGATTTTTACAATAAGTTCCATTGTTTTTCTGATAACTGCAACAAAGATAAAAAAGTTTTAACACAAGTCCGAAAGGTAGGTAATATGACATTTCCCCAGAAGACCAGGACTTCGTTTTGGCAGTGTAATTAGGTTCTAAAATAATTATTATCCCTTCATTTTGAAGCTTAGATCTGCTTTTGCACTATATACTCATATTTCTGAATCTTTCTCTTTTATTTAGCTAATTTCTTTTACTCTTACTTTATCTTTTGTTGCTCTCTTTATACTTATAATTTTATTAAATCACCCCTCTTCGTTTTTCTTTTCTTGTTTATCTTTTTTCTCCATTTCTTTGCATTTTAGTTTTCTTTACAGATCAAAGACTCTTCCTTTCATCTTCTACTTAGGTAAGAAAAAAGGTTCGTTGTTCTCTTTATTATTGATCATTTAACATTCCTTTTTTTTTTTTTTTTGTATTGTTTTGGTTGATTATGTAATAGTTTTCGTTGACTGTCAACTTCGCTTTTTGCATGGCTTTTATACAAACGTCATACTTTTTGTTTTGGTGTTATTTCTGGTAATATAAATTTAATATTTAACTTATTACTGTCAAACCTCTCTATAACAAACTCGTTTATTCCAATATTTTTTGGGTGGTCCGATTTGTCACACTATTTTGTTATATATTCATTCTCATATGCAGATTCAGAATTTAAATCAACGAGTTAGTAATTCGTGAGAGGGAGTTCGAGTTTAGTATGACTATATAGTTTTTGTAAAATTACTCAATTATATGTATAATTTTCCATATTTATCCTTGCATAGAGATTGATTTACCTTCTCTCTCTTGGTGCAGGGAAGAGAAGTTATGAATTATGACATTTTATTTCCATCAAGTTATATTTTAGTATGTATGTGGAAGTAGCAATAGCAAAGCAATTGGTTGAAAAGTAGGAATTCTTTTCTAGTAAAAAATTAAGCGCTTTCAATGAACTAAAGGGCAGTTTGGTACGATGGATAAGCAAAAATAACCGTGGGATAAAAAATTTAGGACTGATGTATCCCTTGTTTGGTTAGTAATTATGAGATAAATTATCCAAGGATTAAAAATAGTACCGGGATAACTTATACCTGTCAGAGAGTGGAATAGTAATCTCAGGATAAACTAGTAAAGTTGACAATCCTAGGATTAATACAACATAACAAACAATCAATAAGAAATAATATCAGGATAACCAATCCTACCATAACTTGTATTCAAACAAAACAACCCCTTAATAGTGTTAGAACTTTAAATACTTGTCATACATACTCTCCTCATTCAGTTTATATGGCAACATTTCCTTTTTATTCATCCCGACAACTTTCTATAAATGAAAACAATTTAACTTAAACTTCCTCTTTTACACTTAACGTGAAGCTTCTATAGCCACATAAATATTACGGAATGTTCAAGATCACTTTATAACCACACAAATGTTACTGTACATTCGCGCATCAAAAGTCTTCATTGCTTACTTAAACTCCATTCCTATTCAAACTTTGGCATATCTACTGAAATGGAGGGAGTATTTAATAGCTATAATAACTTATCAACATGATAATAATTCACAAAGTTGCGCGTTGATTTTCAGGCATGGATTTTGTCGTGGTGTCGAAGAGAAGGAGCAACATAACTAGGAGACTGCTCTTGGCTGCTGGCCTTACTGCTATTTGTTTCCTTATATTCAGAACATCTCCTGGTTTTAGTAGTTTCATGAAGGTTAAATTCTAACCGAACTCGTGTTGTGAGTTCTTATGCAATTGCATTTCTGTTTACTTCTTCAACTCAAGTGGAGCTATAAATCACAACAGTTTAAGTATGAATTTAGGCACAATGCTATCTTAACTTTGTACATTGATAATACCGAGTGAGCCATGTTAGAGAATATACCCTCGTTCCATATCGGATGTGGAACAGTTATATTCTCCAACAAAATGATTATTCATTTATCAGAATAATCATATGAGCATTTGTCTCAGTAACAGATGATGCTAGGCGACGTTATCTGAAAACAGTATTTTCTTGTTTCTTGACTTCTTTAAAGTATATAAGCTACGCCAACTAAAATTTTGATACGAATGTGAAAGTCATTTTCAAATATAAATTTCAGTTTTCTCAACATGAACCTGGTATAACTCATGTCTTAGTTACTGGAGGTGCTGGATTCATCGGTTCTCATGCTACCCTTCGACTCCTAAAGGATTCATACCGTGTAACTATAGTGGTACGTACCTTTTCATTTCAGAGTCCCCTTTAACATGGGTGCTGTAAACAGGACAACCTTATTATGTGATTCATTTGAACAGGACAACCTTTCTCGCGCGTGGTAACATGGGCGCTGTAAAAGTTCTCCAAGAGTTGTTTCCTGAACCAGGAGGACTTCAATTTATTTATGCTGATTTAGGAGATGCAGTAGCTGTATCCCTAGTGTTTTCTTTTTCTTCCTATTGTTCTTAGCACATTTTGTCGCAGGATAGCATATCTTCTGGTCTAACTATAGGCTAGTATTTCCTTATCCTTAACTAGTACCTCAGGTTAACAAGATATTTAAACGAAATGCATTCGATGCTGTGATGCATTTTGCAGCTGTTGCATATGTTGGTGAAAGTACACAAGAGCCACTTAGGTAGGGGTGTTCATGGTTCGGTTTGGATCGGTTTTTCCCTAAAAAGAAATCTATTATTTACCAAAATATATTGATGATAATTGAATCAAATAATGATGAATAATTTAAGGACTCAAATATGTTATTTTTAACACGAAATGGATTCTTAAACTAAACAAAAGAAAACTACCAATCAACTAGAATGTAAAGGTAAAAAACTATATTAAAAGTTCAAACTATTAAAATTTACCATAATTTTTTTGAAACTTTGTATAAAAATATACATATATGTAGGTGTAATAATAAATTTGAAATAGCTACTCCTTTAGTCGATTTGGTTCGGTTTTTTCTTATTAAAACCAAAACCAAACCAAATTTGATCGGTTTTTAAAATTCAAAACCAAAACCAAACCAAACCAAAAAGTATCGGTTTTTTTGGTCGGTTTGGATTGGTTTTCGGTTTGGTTCGATTTTTCGGATTTTTATGAACACCCCTACACTTAGGTACTCCACAATATTCTGAAGCTCTAACTCATATCAACTGTTAAATCATTCATTTTATGATGCATTTTCTACTTATGAAACTAATTATCAATGCAGTAATCAGAAAATAGCTGTGTAAGGCTGAGTACTATAGACCCTTGTGGTCCGTCCCTTCCCCGGACCCTGTGCATAGCAGCAGCTTAGTGCACCGGGCTGCTCTCTTTTTTTAATCAGAAAATAGTCTTATTTTGAACTTGTTGTTTCGAACTTGTGCATCTCCTATATTACGAAGCTCAAAATTGTGAGAATTCTTACTTTTTCCTGTATCATCCAATTTTCTTCTCGTCGAGAAATATTACTGAGTACTGTGCAGGTATTATCATAATATCACATCAAACACACTGCTACTCGTTAAGGCAATGGCGACACATGGTGTAAAGATATTCAAGTACTTGCGCCACGTATGGAGAGCCTGAGAAAATGCCTATTACAGAACAAACCCCACAAGTCAGTGACTGAACTCCAGTTACCTTTAGCAATGTAAAGTAATTTTTTTTTCTTGATATGATACATTTTCTCTCTATCAGTAAAGTTTCCTTATGTTGAATTGGAACCAGCAGTTTATGTCATTTGACATTTTTGCTGGTGTTGATGTGTGGAATAATTGTTCACTTATTGTAATTATAGTTGATGATTCTATACTTTCCAATGCACTGATGCAACTTTGAACAATCAGGCACCGATAAATCCATATGGCAAAGCAAAGAAAATGGCTGAAGATATCATACTAGACTTCTCAAAAACTTCTGATGTAGCTCTCATGATATGAAAGTTTGTGCTTTACTTCAATACTTTGAAGAGGAATGATCACCTGATTCTTTGTAAAGGAGTTACCCTTGCATAAGAAGTCTGAATACTTTCGCTGGTGAATCGTAGTAGTATATTTTTGCCCCTTTAGAGCAGATATATAAGCACCTACTATACTTGCTTTTCTGAGTCGAGTGTCTTCCAGTAACAGCCTCTCTACTTTCACAAGGTAGGGGTAAGGACTGCGTATATACTACCCTCTCCAGACCCTACATGTGGGATTTCACTGGGTTTGTCGTTGTTATTCTTGTTACTATACCTGCTAATGATTGCTGATAATTTTCCAAGAGTGTCGGTATATCAAGGAAAAAGTCCGTTGATTTCCAAATTTTTAAGCTTGATAAAGTTGTTAAGTTTTGGTGATCTGAAGTTGTTTCGACTGCATAATCGATACAAGCACCTTACTGTCTACAATAAAAATAATCAGGTATTTCAATGTAATTGGCTGAGACCCTGAAGGAAGATTAGGAGAAGCTCCTCGGCCTGAATTGCGCGAGCAAGGTCGTATATCTGGTGCTTGTTTTGATGCAGCCAGGGGAATAATTCCAGGACTGAAGGTAAGCAGTAATAGGTACAAATTAGATGTTATATTTTTCAAAGCACCTGAGGATAGGGTCTTCCGAAAACAGCCTCTCAACCTTCTTAGGTAGGGGTAAGGTCTGCGTACACAGAGGCGAATGTAGTTATATAGCAACAGGTTCAATTGAACCCATAATTTTCGACGCAGAGTACAAATTATGTGCAAAAATTCACTGAAATTGCAATAAATTGTGGATATGAACCTATAACTTCCAGTATATAATGAGTTCAATACTAAAAACTTTATAGGTTGAACCCATAGAGTTTAAATCCTGGATCCGCCTGTGCGTACATTCTACTCTCCCCAGACCCCACTAGCTAGTGTTAAATTTTTCAAAGCAATGTCTTGAACTTTTATCATGTTTGTCTTTATTCATAGTTTATCTACGAGCATGAGTTTTTAAACTCCATACACGCTTACAGTACTGTAAAACAACTTTTAGACTATCTAGTCACCTGAAAGATAACTACGAGTAAATAACCAAGAAAATAAGACAGGTTAGCGGCAAAAATGATTAAAATACACCGATAGGGTAAAAAAATCTTTATATAGTCATTGTGTATAAGTGAATATTTTCTTCTATATGGTGAACTGCAGATAAGAGGAGTTGATTACAACACACCCGACGGAACGTGTATAAGAGACTACATTGATGTAACTGACTTAATTGATGCTCATGTAAAAGCATTAGAGCATGCAAAACCTAGCAAAGTTGGTATTTACAACGTTGGGACAGGAGAAGGTAAAAATCATTCAACCTTTTTATCACAGCAATATTATACATACTCTATTTTATCTGCAAATGTTTAAATTTTTGTCATATGCTTTGTTACTACAGGTAGTTCAGTGAAACAACTCGTCGAAGCTTGTAAAAGGGCTACAGGAGTTGACATAAAGATTGAATATCTCACACGACGTCCAGGAGATTATGCTGAAGTCTATAGTGATCCGTCCAAAATCAGGCGTGAACTAAATTGGATTGCGAGATACACACTTGAAGAGAGTTTATCTATAGCATGGAGATGGCAAAAGGTACATAGAAATGGTTACAACTAAAGTAGATATATTTAAGATTGAATTCATTAATTTTTTGTTTTTTGTTTTTTGTTTTCTGCGCATAGATAACTTTATACCTCTAGTAGCTGTAATGGCGTTGGAGTATACCATATTATAGTTTCATAGTTTATTAGATGTATTATAACTAAAAAATATTTTGAATTCATTGTTTTCTTGCACAAAAACTCAATCTCTTTTAGGTGAGAAGGGCACTACTTTCATAATTCATAACAATGCTCAACTAATTGCTATTTTTTTTGTATATATAGACGAATTGTTTCTTTGTCTTGCTCCATTATTTACTTTCTTTTTTTTGGTTTTCAGTATATATTTAGCACATCGAGTCTACTCAAGTTTGAAGTAGAAGTCGAAAATTAATGCATCACACTAGTTTTGTGTAGTCTAAATCTGTGTCACAATTATTGCCCATCATTGGCGAAGTTAGAATTTTTTTTAAGGGTATTTAAATTCAAAATAAGTGAAAAAAATTTGCGACAAAGGTGTTCAATATATATTATATACCTCTAAACGTAATATTTTACCTATATACATAATGCAATTTTTCGACGAAGAGTGGTCAGTTGACCACCCTTGTGACCATATGGCTTCGCCACTGTTGTCTATATATATCATTTTCTAAACTTTTTTCTCGATGCTTTCATTAGATATATGCTCGTCTTCAAATATCTACCACTTAGATTTGAAAATTGCTATCTATTCATGTTCACAACAATTCTCCCACTTAGGGGTCGTTTGGACCGATGGATGAGTAAAACTAATCTTGGGATAAAAATTTAGTACCGTTTTATTCGTTGTTTAGTTATTAATCCTGGGATAAATTATCACACGATTAAAAATTACAGGAAAAACTTCCATCCACTAGAGGATGGAATAGTATTCCCAGGATAAAGTAGTAAAACTAATAATCTCAGAATTAATATAACATACCAAATAGTAAATTAAAATAATACCAGAATAATTAAACTCAACATAACTAATTCCGACATAACTTATCTTCAAACCAAACGACCCCTAAGAGTTTTGGATTAGACATACAAAATAAAAAAGGCAAAATATCTAACATCAGCGAAATATGAGCTCTTCTCCTCATCAATGAATAATCTCCTTTTCATGAACTTTTGCTCTGATATAAGTAATAGCCATTGTAAATTACAATCCAATAAGGTTCTATAATTATATTGTGAACTCCACCAAATAATTATACATGTAGTAGGTGGCGTAGAGACATGTTTAGTATCGGTGTCATTTCATACTGCTTCGTGATTTTTTTCATATATATGTGCAAATACTTATTTCTTGAAAAAGTTAATATGGATATATTGGCAATACTAATTGACAATAATACAAAGTAACTCCTTAAAACCACCACTAATTCCAAATGCAAACACATTTACAAAATGAATCTATATCTATATATCATATATCATATACTATATTATAAATGTGAACACCTTAAGTCAAAGTTATTAATTTATAAATTTACCAATTAAAAGTTGAGTGACCATTTTGCCCTTCACTTAAACATTACTTGAAAATTATTTTTGTACAAAAAAGTAAATACATATTGCAATAACAATAATTAAAAAATTAATTGTAAGAAAGACAAACTGTAATATCCTTGCGTATGGCCAGATTTTAAGCGCTTTGGTTTTCTCCACATTCTAAATTTTATTGTTTTGGATTTCCCCCAACTTTCTATTTATTGAATAAATGTCTATATTATTACTTCTCCCATTCCTATTCCTTATAGTAACAGACTTATTATAGGAATAAATGTCTTAATTATTACTACTCTACTCCTTTATAAAAGACTTTTCAGTATTTACTGCTTTAATCTTTTATTAGAAAACATCCCAGTATATAAAAAAAAGGGCATATACAAGGTGCTATATGACACATTTAGATAGCCAGCAGTTGCATTTCTCTTTTTATCTCAGTTTTCTTGATAGTTTCCCTCAATTTTCTCTTGCTGCATGCGATTAATAGTGCTTGGTACAAATGTATTCTAACTTATACTATCCTTTTTATCTTCTCTCATTTATTACAATTAGGTGGGTTACGTAGGTGAAAAAACTTTTTATTCTCTCTTCTTTAATACTCATTATTTATTGCACATTTGTCTTGGGTTCTAACAATAACTATATTTGAAGGCTAAACATACTTAGATTGTGACATGTGAACGAATGAGTTGGCAACAAAACTTATCTGAAGCAAATTCAAGGGTCAAATATCATATTTTTACATCATTAAAGAAGAGAAGAAGCTATGATATGGAATAGAGATGAAACAAAAAAACAACTCTACTGTTATATCTTTTCTTCGTTAAGTCTCATGGAAGATGAAAAACAACACAAAATACGAAGAAGGTTATAACAGTGGCATTTTGAAGGTGAAGCCTGCATTTACGAACTTCTTAATCGGAACATAATATACTTATTTTTTGTTCTTTTTATACATGTAGCACTCAAGACGATTTTTTTAATATAAGGAAATGATGATTCTCTTTGTACGTGTATGTCAGATCTTTCATTTATCTTAATTTGATCTTTAAAATTATTATTGGAGGGAGAAATGAGACTGAATGGTAGTGAAAAGAACATATATTTTAATATTTTATGGTAGGTTATAAGGAGAAAGGGGATGGATTTATATTTTCTATTTGAGTAGAAAACAAGAATGGTAGGATACCGACTGAAATTAATAATAACAAATAAACAAAAAAGGGGAGGATTCTTGACCGACTAAATAAAGAAAAAAAAAAGGATAAAAAAGAGAAAAAGAAAAATTGAAACCTTCAATTGGATTCCGTCAAAGAGGATGTCCATTTCTTGATTTCTATTTTTTTCCATTCTTTTTTTTTTCTTTTCTTATTGTACTTTTCTTTATATTTTTGAAAATAAAAGAAACATTCATACAACAGACCTTAACTAGAAAAATTAAGACTAACATTTACATCTAAAAGATTCATTACCGGTTCTTTTCTATGTTTTACATTAGTATTGAACTGTGACGACCCAAAGGGTCATCACTAATTTTCTTACTCATTTTGTACTTTCGAGGCCTTGAAAACCTCATTTGGGGTTGCCTCGATTTACGTGCGCAGACCGAGCGCGTAGCCGGAAAGCTTAAATATGAGTTCTGTGAGAAAAATACTAAATTTTGATATTAAATTGAATAAATTTGACTTCGGTCAATATTTTGGGTGAGCGGACCCAGACCCGTAATTTGACGGTCCCGGAGGGTCCGTAGGAAAATATGGGACTTTGACGTATGCCCGGAATCGAATTCCGAGGTCCCAGGCCCGATGAATGAATTTTTGTGTGAAATTAATTTTTGGAAATAATTAAAAAAATTGGAAATGAAGTTTAAAAGACTATGGTATTGGGCCCGTACTTTGGTTCCGGCGCCCGGTACAGATCTTATATGCGGTTTAAGCGCTTTCTATAAAGTTTGGTTGAAAATGGACGTCGTTTGACGTGTTTCAGACTTAAAAATGAGAATTTGATGTTTTATGAAAATTTGGAAGAAATTATGAATTTTGAGGTTTAATTCGATGTATATGATATTATTTTGGTGTTTGATCACGCGAGTAAGTTTGTAGGATATTTTTGAGGTTGTGTTCATATTTGGTTTGGAGCCCCGAGGGCTCGGGTGAGATTTGGATAGGCGTCGGAGTGCATTTTTAAACTTTGAAAAATCTGGTGTGAAGAGGCCTGCAGGATTTGCGAAGCCTGGTTTGCAAATGCAAAGGCTGGTTCGCATTGCGAAACCAGCCCAGGCCTGCCCAGGATCGCAAATGCGAAGTTATTAATTGCAAATGCGAAGTTCAAGGCTCGCAAATGCGAGACCAAGTTCGCAAATGCGAAGGTCCCATGTAAGGCCTGGCTTCGCAACAGCGAAGCAGAGTTCGCAATTCCCATAAATTGGTCGGGGTTCGCAGTTCGCAATTGCGACATCTGCAACCTGCATTTTTTTATACTTAGTAGATTTTAAGGCATTTTTCACCCTATTTTCAAAATACAACTTCTTTGGGCGATTTTTCAAGAACAAGTTTCATTCCAAATCATTTGTAAGTCAATTTTTACTCAATTCTTTCAATCATTAACATCATTTAACATGTTTTCCACTTAAAATCAAGGATTTTTATGGGTGAAATTGGGGGGTTTTGGGTAGAACCTAGGTTTTTTAAAAATTGGGGATTTGGACCTCAATTTGAGGTCCGATTTCAAAATAAATTACATATTTGAGTTCGTGGGTGAATAGGTAACCGGATTTTGGTTCAAATCTCGGGTTTTGACCACGTGGGCTCGGGGAGAATTTTGGAATTTTAGGAAAAACTTGGGAAATTTATTTTTATGCATTCAAATTGATTCATTTAGTGTTTATAAAAGTAATTGAGTAATTTGTGGCTAGATTCGAGCGGATTGGAGGTGGAATCACAGGGTAAAGCTATAGTCGAGGCTTTAGTTGAGTTCAAAGCATCGAAGTAAGTGTTTGGTTTAACCCTAGCTTGAGGGAATATGAGTTGAGTCTTATTTGCTACTTGCTAAGTGTCGAGTACGATATATAGGAATGGTGACGAATATCTATACATTGGTGTCTAGCATGACCGTGAGTCCTTAATTATGAATAGTTGGGATTTTGTTATATCTTCCATGCTTAATTGATGGCTTCTATGTATTGTAAAGAACTTGTGAAAGAAATTGTGACCTCTGAAATTCGTGGAGCGTTGGCTCGAGTTGAAATACAAATGTGAAGGTGTATGAGACAAGTAAATCTTTGAAGAATTGGCTCGAATGATAATGTGAACTATGAGATGAAAGTGAACGAAAGGTAAAGAGTTAATGATTTGTTCCCTTGCCGAGATTTTTTTGATTATTGAATATTTTTCCTTGTCGGGACATTGAGATTATTGATGTTGTACCCTTGTCGGGTTTTTAATTGCTCAATTGTGTTCCGTTGCTGGGATTTCCATTATTGTTTATTTATTCCCTTGCCCTTGTTTGTGATTTTTGTTTGGGTGAGGAAGAGTGTTAAAGCACGAAAGGTGATGCCGTGCATTATTTTTTTATGGTAAGTAAAGAGTGCAAAGTACGAAGGGTGATGCCGTGCAATGTTCGCTTATTATACAAAAAAGAGTGTTAAATCACGAAGGGTGATGTTGTGCACATGTTATTTCTTAGCGAGTATGAGAGTAGAAGCACGAAGGGTGATGTCGTGCACTTGTTGATTTCTGTTTCATTACATGCTATTGAGTTTTGTTGTTTTCCTTGTTACTGGACAATTTTTATTTGGAAATTATTATACTCCCCACAGGATGCTTCCTCTCCCATATTGTTATCTATTTGTATTTTGATTCCGCTATATAGATATGAAATTGCACAGGTTTATGTGGTAGTCCGGTCTAGCCTCGTCACTACTCCACCGGGGTTAGTCTAGACACTTACCAGCACAGGCGGTCAGTTGTCTGATACTACACTCTGTGCTATTTTGCACAGATCTAGGTTTCGGATAGCAGCAACAGCAGTATTAGTGTGGGAGCAAGCCTTCAGTCCAGCGAGACCCGAGGTAGCCTTGCAGGCATCCGCAGGCCCGACGTCTCCCTTATTCTCTCTTTATAGTTTGTTATCTCATTGTATTCGAGACAAACAATTTATGTTTTCTTTCAGACATTTGTATTTAGTGTTCTTAGCAGTTCGTGAGTACAGTGACACCAGTCTTGGGTAAAGGATCTTGTTGAATTTTTTGCATTTCTATTCATTTTTATATAATGTCAAGACTTTCGCTTATTATTTAATTTCGTTATTTTTCTATTATTGCCAATAATTGTTAAAAAGGGATTATGTTGATAAAGAAAAGTAATTAAATTTGGCTTGCCTAGCTTCTACGAGTAGGCGTCATCACGACTCTTGAGGGTGGGAAATCCTGGTCGTGACAAATTGTTATCAGAGCTCTAGGTTACATAGGTCTCACAACTCATGGACAATCTTAGTAGAGTTTGAGGGATCGGTACGGAGACCTATGTATTTATCGACCCGAGGCTACAGAGTTAGGACAAGTTTTACATTTGTTCTTTCTTGTCATGCGGTTCTATTTCTCAATGCTAATTGAATTTCTACTCCGTTCTTTTGCAGCTGGTCAGAACACATGCTTCTTCATCTTCCGATCAGCAGCTCGAGCCCCAGGTAGCTCCCACTAGGGGTAGAGGATGAGGCCATGCTAGAGGCCGAGGTAGTGGCAGAGCTCAGTCCCGAGCAGCAGCACCAGTGACTGAGCCTCAGGTCGACTTTGACGAGGAGGT
Organism: Nicotiana glauca; assembly: GCA_026770625.1. Lineage (NCBI taxonomy): Eukaryota > Viridiplantae > Streptophyta > Magnoliopsida > Solanales > Solanaceae > Nicotiana > Nicotiana glauca. Next base: position 75,900 of record MU723959.1, read on the forward strand.
TCCAGCTCCATCCCCAGCGGTTCCCATGGGCCCAGCTCAGGTCCCAAAGTGGTTTATTGCTACCCCGGTTCGTTAGGATGCTTTGGTCCGATTGGTGGGCCTTATGGAGAGTGTTACTCGAGCGGGATTGCTTCCTGTAGCACCAGCTGTCTCTCAGGCTGGAGGAAGGGCCCATACTCCTGCTACTCATACTCCGGAGCAAATAGCTCTTCAGGTTCAGGCTCCAGTAGTTTAGCCAGTTGGAGTAGCTCAGCCTGGTGTCATAGTCCATGCAGGTGATGGGGCAGCCATGTCTGCCGATGCTTTATGAAGATTGGATAGGATCACCAAGCTTTTCACTACTACTTTTAGCGGTGCGCCCACCGAGGATCCTCAGGATTATTTGGACAGCTGCCACGAGGTTCTTCGAAACATGGGTATTGTTGAGTCCAATAGAGTTGACTTTGCTGTATTTCGCCTATCTGGATCCGCCAAGACTTGGTGGAGGGATTTCTATTTAGCTAGACCAACAGGGTCTCCAACCTTGACATGGGATCAGTTTTTAGTGTTGTTTCTGGAGAAGTTTCTCCCTATCACACAGGGCGAGGCCTATCAGAGGCAGTTCGAGCGTCTCCATTAGGGATCCATGTCAGTCACCCAGTACGAGAGCAGGTTTATTGAGTTGGCTCTCCATGCTACTGTCATACTCCCCACTGAGAGGGAGAGAGTGAGATGATTTATTGATGAAATCATACAGCCTATTCATCTCCAGATGGCTAGATAGGCGGTATTACTTTTCAGGAGGTGGCCAATGTGGCCCGGAGGATCAAGATGGTATTGCCACAGGGGGGTGGTCATAGAGCAGACAAGAGACCTGTCAGTCAGGCCGATTCCGTGGTGCCTCATCTGGAGGTAGAGATTCTTATGATAAGGAACAACCTTCTAGGCCTTTCCAGTCAGCCCTCCAGGTTTCTTAGGGTGCCCCAGGTGATCGTGGTTTCCGTGGGCATTATTCTGATCAACAGCCACTCAGTGCACCGCCAGCTCCTATCAGTACACCGCCGCTTCAGAGTTTCTGTGGTGGTCACTCTGGTCGATAGAGCCAGCAGACTCAGCAGTCGAGGGCTTATTACACTTGTGGTGACACGGGTCATATTGCCAGATTTTGCCCTCGAGCACCGAGCAGTTCTCCACAGCCAGCCCAGCCAGCTAGAGGCGAGGGTAGAGGTACTAGAGGTGGAGGTAGAGGTCATAGATGTGGAGCTCATGCTGCCAAAGGTGGATGCCAGCCAGCAGCAGGCCGTCCCAGAGAGGTAGAGCCCAACCCTGATGTTATGCTCTTCAGGCTAGGCCCGAGGCAGAGGCTTCAAATACAGTCATTACAAGTATGGTTCTGGTTTGTGATAGAGATGCTTCAGTGTTGTTTGATCTAGGGTCTATGTATTCGTATGTGTCATCCTATTTTGCCCCGTATTTGATCATTCCTAGTAATATATTGGGTATTCCTGTTTATGTGTCTACACCAGTGGGTGATTCCATTGTAGTCGATCGAGTCCATCGTTCTTGTGTCGTGGTGATTGGGGATCTGGAGACTCGTGTAGATTTATTGCTTTTAAATGTGGTTGACTTTGATATTATATTGGGGATGGACTAGTTTTCACCCTATCACGCTATCTTGGACTGACATGCCAAGACGGTGACCTTAGCTTTACGGGTATGCCTCGTTTAGAGTGGAGAGGGACTCCAGGTCATTCTACCCGCAGTGTCATATTGTATGTGAAGGCTCGGCGTATGATCGAGAAGGGACGTTTGGCTTATTTAGCTTATGTTCGGGATTCCAGTGCTGAGGTTCCCTCTATCGATTCTATGCCCGTTGTTTGTAAGTTCCCTAATGTAATTTCCTTCAGACCTGTCGGGTATGCCATCCGATAGGGATATTGATTTATGCATTGATCTGGTTCCGGGAACTTAGCCCATTTCTATCCTGCCATATCGTATGGCCTGCCAGAGTTAAAAGATTTAAAGGAACAGTTGCAGGATTTGCTTGAAAAGGGTTTCATTAGACCTAGTGTTTCGCCTTGGGGCACACCGATGTTATTTTTCAAGAAGAAGGATGGTTCAATGAGGATGTGCATTGATTATCGGCAATTGAACAAGGTAACGGTCAGGAATAAGTATCCACTGCCGAGGATTGATGATTTGTTCAACCAGCTTCAGGGTTCTAGGGTATTTTCCAAGATTGATTTGCGATCTGGCTACCATAAGTTGAGGATTAGGGCATCCGATGTCCCTAAGACAGCTTTCCGTACTCGGTACCGGCATTATAAGTTCCTGGTTATGTCATTCGGGTTAACAAATGCCCCAGAAGCTTTCATGGATTGATGAACCGAGTGTTCAGGCCTTATTTGGATTCATTCGTGATTGTGTTCATTGATGATATATTGATATACTCCCGCAACCAGGAGGAGCACGAGCAGCACCTTAGAGTGGTTCTTCAGAGACTCTGAGGGATAGTCAGTTATATGCTAAGTTCTCGAAATGTAAATTCTGGTTGGGTTCAGTTGCATTTCTGGGCCATGTTGTATCAGTAGAGGGTATTCAGCTGGACCCAAAGAAGATTGAGGCAGTCAAGAGCTAGCCTTGACCAGCATCAGCTATAGAGATTCGGAGTTTCTTGGGATTGGCAGGCTACTATCACCGGTTCATAGAGGGATTTTCATCTGTTGCAGCCCCGATGACTGTCACACCTCCTTTTTACGGAGCCTATTTACTGTAGCATTACTACACCCCGGGGAAGGGTATAATAAAAAGGAGTTTTTCCAATTTAAGGACAACCGAAACGGGATTCATTTTATTAAAGATTCAGAGTTGCCACTTGGGAGATTTATGGTGTCCCAAGTCACCGGTTTGAATCTTGTATCGAGGAAAGGGTTTGACTCTGTATTACAGTCGCGAACCAAAAATCCGAGTAAGGAATTCTGTTAACCCGGGAGAAGGGGTTAGGCACTCCCAAGTTCCGTAGTTCTAGCACGGTCGCTCAACTGTTATACTTGGCTAAAATATCTGATTTTAATACATGTTATCCTATTGTGCAATTTTAGAATTATTTACCACTTTAGTTATTTTATTAAGAAAGTGAACGTCGTTTAAGAACATGTTTTTGGATCACGTCATATGAAATGCACCCGGATCCTCGACACATTCTTATTCAACGTTTTCAGATTTGGATTTGGGTCGCATGAAATGCGCACCCGTATTTAGGAAGATAAAATTATTTAAAAAAAAAACTCCTAAAGTGACTAACGCATTATTAACTTTGCGGGAGGCCATGAAAATTCGCTAGATGGCACGTCCCGAATTCTAAGCATTTTTATTCAAGTATTATTTGAGGGCCCCGCAATATATGTTTTGTTCGGCGAGTCTCATCTTATTTTTTATTTTAAGGTCAATCTAAAGCAACTACGATTATCTATTCATTATTTGTCTCTAAACGGGTTAATTAATTGGCGCATATAAATTCAATCCTCAAATTCAAGTCCGAATTCAAACAAAAGGGAGGACCCTTTTAATTTGAACTCGCCACCTAATTTGAAGCCCAATTTTATACTTGTGAATTAATTCCCCATATTCCTAATATACCTTTAAAATGGCTTTATTATTTGAAGTTGTTATAATCGGGTTACATGAAATGCACCTCCGAATCATTTAGCAAGAGATAAAACTATGCAAATCGGAAAAGTAACGAGTATGGTAAAGTGCATCAAAGCTTTCAAAAGTCATTTAAATATCTTTTAACTATCCATGTTAATTCTTCAAACAATCAAATACCAAAATATTCAATTCCTTAA
>MU723961.1:9065-55565 GCA_026770625.1 Nicotiana glauca
CCAATTCAGTTATTTGAAAGATTCGATGCCCTTGAACTACCCCAATTACCCTTAGCTTATTCTAAAATTTACTATTCTAACAGTTTAACCCATTTTCAATGCCCAAAATACCCTTGAATACCCCTGAAACTACTACTTTAGGACAGCTATAACCAAACCATTATTTAGCTAAGCCTAAGGATTATTAGACATCAAACTAACTAGAACGATTATCAATCAAACCGGATTAACATTAGATAGCGACAATCATAAAAAATTTGACATTCAACCAGGCTTCAAACAAGATCGATTACAGATTCGACACAAAATTAAACTAAACTCAGAACAACTAGCACAGAATTAAACTATAGAATCGTTATTGAACGTATAAGGAAAACCCAAAAAAATAGAAATAAAGGAAAGACAAACTTGCTGAAATAATATCTATATTAAATGATTTCAGTCAACAATTGACCTAACTAACAACAATCACTAAAACAAGAACAAGTCACAGGACGCAAAGAAAGAGAACAGAGGAAGAAAGAAACAAATCAAACGAAGAGTAGGGGAAAATTCACTACTAAACTTAAGCGCTCCTGTATGGACTGGTGACACGCCAAGGATGCCTGTGCGGATGAATTTGGCCCTGGCCTAGAAGACTCAGATCCTAGATGTGAAATTGAAGGACTTCAGTTGGGATTTTTGTGCATCAAGCAAGAGAATAGGGTTTAGAGTGGCATGGGGGTTGTGGAGTATAAGTTTGGTGTAGTGTAGGTGGCGGCGTCGCCGCCGGAGGTGGGGAGGGCGATTAGGGTTTCTAATATTTGAACAGTTTGGGTGTCATTTGAACAAAATTGATGGTGGATATGGAAAGGGGAGGCGGAGGAGCGTCTGTGGTGTGATTTTGAGGGCGTTTGATGGTTGTCCGCCGCCATGGGCGATTTCCGGCGGCGGAGTTAGGGTGGCACCGGCGGAGGGAGAAGGTACGAGGAAGGGAGCCCTTTGTCTCTAGGGTTTCAGTTATTTGAGACATTTTTATTTAATACTCAAAATTGAACTCAGGCCATTGGTTGGAATGATAGGACGACTTGGATTGATTTTGTATTAACTAGCTCAAATGACGCAGTATCATTCTTATACTACGTCGTTTTACTGGTCATCAAGGCAGGGTCATGGATCTGGACCGGGTTTGGGCTTAATTGAATGGGTTTTGCATGGGTTTGGAGGAATTACTTGGGCTGGGAATTAAATTGGCCCAAATTCCCTTCTTCTCTTCATTTTTAAATTGTTTTCTCTTTTCTTTTATTTATTCTTTTCTGATTTTTGAAATGCTAAATCAAAATTCAAAAAACCAAATTGACACTAAAAAAATTATATTTTCTAATTTCCAAGTGCCCTAATTCCTATTTAAACACAAATTAAGACAAATTAAAACTAAAAATGCAAAAAGACCATTTTTGTTATTTCGTTATTTTTTCCCTTAACTACTAATTAATCCTAAAACATGCAATTAAATTCTAAACAAATGCCAAGTGTATTTTTTATATTTTCATATGAATTAAAATGCATAAAATGTCACAAAAATCCACAAAATTGCAAAATAATGAAAGAAATTATTTTGTTTGAAATTTTTTTTTTGGGAAATAATACATATAGGGCAAAAATCACGTGCTCACAGTTGCCCCTCTTTGCTCGGGAACACGCAGAGTTCTTGGGCAAAGATAAGTGAGCGGATACGAGCGATCGAATATTCTGTGTGAAGCATTTTGAAAAGTTTGACCGCACCCTGCCTCGGAGGTTGCCTACATATCCTTGGCTAAAGAGGAATCAGGTCAGTGTAGTTCGGGAAGGTTTGGTAGCCGGGACTACCAGGAGCTGTGATTTCACTGGTGTTGCTGCTGCTACTGCTCGCTGACCTCCTTATTATACCGTGTTAAAATAAAAGAAGCTAGCCTAAGCTATGATCTATGAATTATAAGAAGGTCCTAACTATGTCTTCAAACTTGCTCTTGTGTTGCCTTGAACTTGTATTCTTCCGATGGAATTCTTGCGTTGTTGCCTTGTATTGTGACCGGAGATGTTTTGCCATTCCTCCGAATGATGCTTGACTGCTGAAGTTTGAAATATGTGCCTCTATTCTTCAGGCGGGCTCCTGATTGCTGACGCTTGAAAAGTATTCCCTTGTTCTCCAGGTGGGCTCCTTACTGTAACAAAATAGACAAACAAAGAAAATTTTCTGCCCCAGTTTGGTGGCTGGGCACATCATGTTATCAAACATTAAAAATTTAAAATCTAAAATTTGAATTGTACTTCCCTTGTTCTCCAGGTGGGCGCCTGATTGCTGAACTTGAAAAGTATTCCCTTGTTCTCCAGGTGGGCTCCTGATTTCAACAAAACAGACAAACAAAGAAAATTTTCTGCCTTAGTTTGGTGGCTGGGCACAGCATGTTATCAAATATTAAAAATTGAAAGATAAAATTTGAATTGTACTTCCCTTGTTCTCCAGGTGGGCGCCTGACTGCTGAAACTTGAAAAGTATTCCCTTGTTTTCCAGGTGGGCTCCTGACTGCAACAAAATAAACAAACAAAGAACATTTCTGCCCCAGTTTGATGGCTGGGTACAGCATGTTATCAAATATTAAAAATTAAAAGCTAAAATTGAATTGTACTTCCCTTGTTCTCCAGGTGAGCTCCTGACTGCTGAAACATGAAAAGTATTCCCTTGTTTCAAGGTGGGCTCCTGATTTCTGACGCTTGAAAAGTATTCCCTTGTTCTCCAGGTGGGCTCCTTACTGCAACAAAATTGACAAACAAAGAAAATTTTGTGCCCCAGTTTGGTGGCTGAGCACATCATGTTATCAAACATTAAAAATTTAAAATCTAAAACTTGAATTATACTTCCCTTGTTCTCTTGGTGGGCGCTTGATTGCTGAACTTGAAAAGTATTCCCTGTCACACCTCCTTTTTCCGCTACTACACCCCGTGAGGAGGGTATAATAAAGGAGTTTTTTCAATTAAAGGACAATCGAAATGGGATTTGTTTATTAAAATTCAGAGTCGCCACTTTGGGGATTAATGGTGTCCCAAGCCACTGGTTGAATCCCGAATCGAGGAAATTATTGACTCTTTTAACAGTCTGCGATCCAAAAATCCGAGTAAGGAATTCTGTTAACCCGGGAGAAGGTATTAGGCATTCCCGGATTCCATGGTTCTAGCACGGTCGCTCAACTGTTGTATTTAATTTTATCTGATTTCAAAACATGTTCTAACATATGTGCCTTTTATTAGTAACCTGCTTTTATTTTTATTTTAATAAGAATTGCAACGTCGTGAAAATGTGTCTCGAACCACATCGCACCAGTGCACCCGTAGTTTTTGACACATTTCGACTTCGTTGAGATTTGGATTTGGGTCACATAAATGTGCACCTGAATTTAGGAAGGTAATATTATTAACTAGCGCGCCTAAAGCAATTTTGTATTTGTAGTTTGCGAGGGCCATGGAATTTGCTAAATGGCACGCCTCGAATAAACAAGATTAATTAAACGAGGGTCGTGCAATTGAAATTTTATTTGGCACGGGACACCTCAAACCCATGAATACTAAATAATTTTTTTTTTGTGACAAACTAGCAAGAAAATATCGTTTGCTTGGCTAGCTATTTTAAAATTCACCTCAAACCTAAGCTTAGCAATGATTTGTAACAATTCTACTGCCAAAACGAATAGAGTGGATTGGCAACAAACAGTGAGCAAATTAATTTGTAACCAAACTTTAACCAACACATCAATTACAAACTTCTTACCTAGCTTATACGAGTTCACTGTCACTTACAAACTTCTTATATCAATTCAATTATAAGATGATTTCTTAATCAGTTACCAACAACTAAGAACAAATCATCAAAGAAAAATACTAATCTTCACACAAGTCACTCAAGAAGAAAAACACATAGAAAGAAACATGTAAACAAAACAAATCCAAAATGAAAGAAAGTGAGTCTTACGTTGAACCTTCAGATAAAAAAATGACATTAATCACTGGAACAAGATGGAAATCTCGATGGAATCACGACCCAGACCTTGAAGCTCGTCGGAAACCTCAGGCTACAACCTCCGATGAACTCGAAATCGCCGAAAAACTTGAATCACACCAGAGACACAAAACTAACGACCTCCTTGACAGTAATGGACGATTTGGAGCTGTTTTGGAGTGTATTCGATGAGTTTTTGGAGCTAGTTAGTAGGTGGTGTTGTTGGCTGGTTAAAGGTGAAGAAGCGGACGACTGAGGGTGGTCGTTCAGGGAGTTTACATGCGAGGCTGTTCAGTTGGAACGAGAAAGAAGACGATGGAGCAGTAGCATGAGACATTGACTGACTGCTGGTGACGAGCTGATGTGCAGCTGGTTGAGGGTCATTTGGGATGTCTACTGGTTGGTTAGCATGGCTAGTTCGTTTGGTTTTGCTGTTGCGGGTGGTGAGGGACGATGACTGGTGTTTTCCGGTGACTGCTGAGGATGGGCAGTCGTTTGGGTGGTGTGGCTGGTTAGCATGGTTGACTGGCATTTGGTCGTGATGGCTGGATAGTCGACGGACAGGTGAGGGGGTCATGTTGAAGATGACGACGATCAAAGGGGGTGGGGTGTGTATTGTGCGCTGCTTTTTGAATTTTCAACCCTCCTCCTTTTTGCATTTTATGTTTGTGTACTTAATATGATGGGTCTTGTGTGTGAGGGGTAGTTTTGGGGGGAAAATATTTTGGGCTTTTCAAATGTTTGGCCAATTTGAATTTAAGACTAAGCCTTTTCACTTCCCTCTTCTTTTTGTTGTTCTTTTCTTTCTTTAATTAATTAAAACCTAAAATAAATTCCTAAATTAATTCAAATTGTAAAATTAAGCTAATTATGTAACTATGTAAAAATGATCATTTTTTTGTGATTTTTGCTTAATAGCACAATTAACTCAATGTAATTAATTCCTAAATGCAAATTAAACCTAAGGTGACATGAACTTAAAATGTGACACTTTTTTTTATGATTTTCTTATGATTTTAAAAATATTAAAAATGTATGAAATGCAAATAAATAAAGAAAAATACCTAAAAATCAATTAAAATTATTTTGGTCTATTTTTAGGAGTTATTTTCATGTAGGGCAAAAATCACGTGCTCACAGTTGCCCCTCTTTGCTCGGAAACCCGAAAGGTTTTCGTGCAAAGATAAGTGAGCAAATACGAGCGATTTTTGCCCGTTTGAAAATTCCATGTGAAGCATTTTTTGAAAAAAATTGACCGCACCCTGCTTCAGAGGTTGCCTACATATCCTGGGCTAAGCAGGAATCAGGTCAGTGTAGTTCGGGAGTGATGGAGCACCGAGGTTGAGAGTTGAGGTTCCGTCCGAGGCTCCGGTCCACTGTCCCGTTATTACATCAAAATTGAAAAAGACTAACTAAGCCTATCAGCTACGAGTTACAAGATTCCTATATATGAGTCTTCTGAAGCTTGATCTTGAGTCTTGGTTGGTGCTTCATGCGGACCCTGATCTGAATCTTTATGCTTGTTAGCCGCAGGTGTTGGTTCAATCTACTTCAGCTTTTGGATCAAGACCGGACATGTAGTGCTCATGACTTCAACCACGTCTTGAGCAGTTCACATCTGCTTCTGAATTTTGGAGCTCACTTTTTTTTGTTCTTTTTCTTCTTTTCTTTATTTTGGATTGAGACTCATGCTTTCTGCAATCTCGAATCGTGTGCCTCGAGGTCAAACCTGCTTGGCACCTTGAACCATTTCCCTTGAAACTTGAACTATCTTCCTTCAAAACTGCTTTCTCTTGAAACTTGAGTTGTCTTCCGTCGACACTACTTTCCCTTGAAACTTGAGTTGTCTTCCCTTGCTCTCCGGGTGAAATCCATTGTTGCCGTTTTGAATTGTAAACTGAGCTGTTTTTCCTTCTTCAACTGCTGAACTTGAATGTATTGCTCTGTTATCCAGGCTGGCTCCTGACTTCAAAAAATAGACAAAACAAAGAAAACTTTCTGCCCCAATTTGGAAACTGGGTACATGTTACCGGATATTAATAAGAGTTTGACTAAAACTTGACTTGTAATACCTCTGTTATACAGGCGGGCTTCTGATTTCCGAAACTTGAATTATATACCTCTGTTCTTCAGGCGGGCTCCTGACTTCAAAATGATAAAGAAATCTATTGAAAACTAAAATTTGAATTGTATCACCTCTGTTCTTCAAGCGGGCTCCTGATTGCTGAAACTTGAAATTGAATGTATTCCTCTATTATCCAGGCGGGCTCCTCTGTTCTTCAGGCGGGCTCCTGATTGCTGAAACTTGAAATTGAATGTATTCCTCTATTATCCAGGCGGGCTCCTGACTTCACAAAAATAGACAAAACAAAGAAAACTTTCTGCCCCAGTTTGGAAAACTGGGGCTTGTTACCATATATGAATTGGAAACTAAAACTTGAATTGTGATAAGACTGAAATGCAACTTTAAAAATTTAGAGACGGAAATGTATCTTAAAATTTTAAAATTTATCCTAGGTGAAAAATCCATCAGATTAAGATTTTCATCTTAGGTGAAAGATTCAACAGACTAAGATTCTTATCCTTTATCTTAGGTGAAAAATTCATCAAACTAAGATTTTCATTTTAGGTGAAAGATTCAACAGACTAAGATTCTTATCTTTTATCTTAGGTGAAAAATTCATCAGACTAAGATTTTCATCTTAGGTGAAAGATTCAACCGACTAAGATCTTTATCTTTATCTTAGGTGAAAAATTTATCAGAATAAGATTTTTATCTTAGGTGAAAGATTCAACAGACTAAGATTTTCTTTTTATCTTAGGTGAAAAATTCATTAGACTAAGATTTTTATCTTAGGTGAAAGTTTCAAAGGACTAAGATTCTGACTCTAGGAGATAATTCATCAGACTAGGTCCATTTTTGTGTGATCTCAGGAGGAAGATCCATCGGACTGAGATTTTGACTCTAGGAAATAATTCATCATACTAGGTTTTCTATCTCAGGAGAAAGACTCATCAGACTAAGATGTGATCCTAGGAGAAAATTCATCAGACTAGGTCCATTTTGTTATCTTAGGAGAAAGGTTCATCAGACTAAGATTTTGACTTTAGAAAAATCCATCAGACTAGGCCTTTTATCCTAGGAGGAAACATTGTGAAAAGTAATGGCAAAGGTCAATGATAGGACAAAATTCCCTTTTGTTGGTTCTCCTCTTGTTCCTTCTCTTTTCTTTCCTTTCTTGTTCCCTTATTGTTGAACCAACTCTCTTGCACTGCTTTGTTCTTGTTTCAAACAATGAAAACTTGTGAGTTTAAAATGTGGTGGTTGGTTTGTGGCCTTGAACTTCGAAGGTGGCCTATCATCCTCCATTTGTTGCATTGCATGAACGGTCATCTCCCCAATCCTCATGTCTCACATGAAGCCCGCAGCATGTCTATTGTCTTTGCTTTGTGTATATGATGTTCTTTCTTGACCACTGGCTTTAGCCTTGAGTTTATTGTTCCTTCACTTGTCATAATAACTGATTCCCCCTCGAAGATCTTGCTTGTTTATTGACTAACCACTTTCTTTGCTACCCTTGACACGGGGACTACCTCTGATCCATTCACCAAAACACCCTCCATCTGTTGCGTGGTTCCTAAATCAGACTCTTGTATTTTACACGAATCCCAAAGCATGTTTATTGTGGCCAACTCAGTGTGCCTGCGGTTTTCTCTTGGCTTGACGCTTTTATGTGCTCATCAGGTCCTGTGTTGTTTAATTGGAAAGCTTGGTGGCAGATTTTGATGTCATTTCTCACTTGTTTTGAACAACCGACCCAGGACGAAGGAGTAAACAAAGTGGGAGGAATGGAGTAAAGGGTAATGGAGAGAAACGATTCCTAACAAGAAACCTACAGAGTAGCAATCCATCGGATGTGGATACCGACTCTAACGACCTTGACATGCACCTACAGCCTACTCTGTTTCGCAAATCTGATGTTCAGCTCTTGTTGTACCTTTTGCTGTGAAACTGGGCTTCAATGCTTCGCTTGTTCGATCTGATTCACAATCCTTATTTGAGTCGTAGTGCACGAAGGGTTTTCACCATCAAGCCTCTCTCATTTGGTTTTCTCTCGTCTCACCGTCGCCTTATGGTGCCTGTATAGGTTTTCACCAATAAAACTCTCTCATTATGATTTCCCTCATCTTTCATCACCTTGGGGGTACCCGTGGTGGTTCTCATTGACAAGATTCTCTCATTCTTCATTTCCTTTGTTTGGACTGGAGTGTTGCCCCTGATATTATTCACCTCTGTTCGCTTGACTCGGCATTTCTTGAAAACTGATCAGAAGGTCTTTCTTTGGACCGTAATGCATGCTTTTGGATGGGGATACAAAGAAGGGTATCAAAAGCTCAAAAACAATTCAACATGGGTTCGGTATTACAACTTTCAGAATCAGATTTTCCCAACAACCACAACTTCTGCCCCAGTTTCTTTATTGGGGACTTTTGGACTTTTATTTTGGGTGTGACTGAACCTCAAGGAGAGGCTGCCTACGTACCCTTTCGGGATCAAGTCAAACGTAGTTTAGGCGACTACTTTTGTTGTTGCGATCTTTCTTCCACTTTTCTTTTCCTTTCTTTTCATTCTTTTCTTTTCCTTCTCTTTTCTTTTCTTTTCTCTTTTTGCTTTTTCTTTTCTTTTCTCTTCTTTTCTTTCTTTTTCTTTTCTCTTTTTGCTTTTTCTTTTCTTTTTTCTTCTTTTCTTTTCGCTCTTTTTATTCTCTCTTCTTTTCTTTCACTTTCCTTTCACTAATTTTTTCTCTTGTTTCTTCACTTACTTCCCCATTCGAGCTTGCGAGTCTTATTATTAATTCCTAAAGAGGGGTATGTAAGAAAATAATCGAGTCTCAAAGGGGTAACAAAGGATAACGTTTTTGGATAGCAGAATAAAATGCCTTCGTCATTCCAATCTCCAAAACATGCCAAGTACAAACTACACAGTTAAACAAGCTGTGGAAAATGCACATAACACCTTTTGATTGATTCACATATTTGCTTTTTGTATCTGTTAATTACCTAGCAACATTGGACAACAATCTCGGTACAACGAACGGTCCCTGTAGACTTGGGGCAAATCGATGCGTCATGATGCATTTCAACGGTATTTCTTTATGTTCTATCTGCCCCCAGTTTCACTTGATTTGGGCTCGAAGTGGTCTCAAAATGCCTTTGCTTATTTCCCTTGAATATCCTTGCAGCTTCAACATTGTTTCATTGCCTCATTACTAAACTGACTTTTAAAAACAGGCTGAGAATTATACGTGTATGTCATGTCACTAGAACCAGCATAAAAGAATTGTAAAGGGAGAAGGGAACTAAATAAAATGGCTAGAAATGGCAGGAAATAGAGAATTGCATTAGACTGACAATGAAAGGACTTAAACATCAAAACAAGCTGACTGAACTAGTCACAGCCCTTGAACAAACCTAGACGGCACTAAAACAAGCTATTATGACTAAACAAAACAAAGTGAAAAGATAGAAGGGTTTGAGTCACAAGACAATGTCCGGATTACAAGCCTGAGAATAACCCGGACAACAGAAATGACAACAAAATAAACAACCAAAGCTCCACTCTAGTTACCCAGGAGATGGAGCATCTTTCCAATTACCGAACTCGACATCTTTGCCACTGGATTGCCCATCAAAATTGCTGGGGCCTTCATTCAACAAGTTTTCAAGAGGATTCTCATACTCCCCGTCGCCATGGATCTTCCCCACAAAATGTGCACCATCATGTGCAGGTAAGGGATTCTGTGTAATGTTCTGGGTGGCACTGCCTTGGACCGCAATTACCCATTCCTCACTCATTCTTTCTATCTCTCTTTTCAAATCCCGACAACTTTCGACATTGTGCCCCTGGGTATTGGAATGGTATTCACACCTTTTAGAAGGTCAAAGCTTCTTGCACGCTTGTCCACCTGATTTGGAGGGATTGGTGCAATAAAGTTATAATGTTTTAGTTTCTCAAACAATTCTGCATATGACTCTCCGATGGGGGTGAAGGTTTCCTGCTTCTGTGCCCTTTCTTGCTTGAAATTTTGGCTAGCTTGCCAACCTACTCCAGGGGGATTCCTGTAGGCTCTTGGAGGTGGGTAGGTGTTTTGAGTTGGATAAGTATTTTGTGGAGTAGGTGCAGGCCATGGTGCGTGAGTAGGATACTGGGGATATGTGTGGGCATGGTGGACAGAGAAGTGGGGACCACGGGGTGGGTAATAGTGCTTTTGGGGACGGGGTCGAGGTTGATGTTAATATGGTGATGGGCCCCTGGACCAAGTTCTTGAGTCAACTACCGCCACATCTTCTTTTTTTTCTTTCCGAGTACCCCTCCACTCTGGATGGCCTGAGTAGTTGCCTTGATTGCGGAATAGCTCAGGATTTTGTCGGATTTGAGCCCCTCTTCAACCATACTGCCCATTTTCACTACCTCGTTAAAAGATTTTCCCACTGCTGACACCAGATGACCATAGAAAGTAGGCTCCAAAGCCTGTAAGAAGTAATCTGCCATCTCGCTTTCTTTCATTGGAGGATCGACCCTTGCAGCCTGTTCCCTCCACCGAAATTTGTACTCTCTAAAGCTTTCTCCAGGATTCTTCTCAATTTTGGTCAATGAAAGTCGATCGGGGACAATCTCGAGGTTGTATTGAAGGTGGCCTGCAAATGCTTGGGCTAAGTCATCCCATGTATACCATCGGGCATGATCTTGCCGCGTATACCATTCCAAAGAGGCACCACTAAGACTTTGACTGAAGTACGCCATCATTAATTCATCTTTCCCACCGTCCCCTCTCATTTTGCTGCAAAATCCCCTCAGGTGGGCCAACGGGTCACCATGACCATCATACAAGTCGAATTTTGGCATTTTGAACCCTGCGGGTAACTGAACATCCGGAATAGACACATATCTTTATAGGCCACACTGACTTGGCCACCCAACCCTTTCATGTTCCTGAAAGACTGCTCCAGGCTTTTTACTTTCCGAATCATCTCTTCCTGCTTCGAGTTTTTAAGCAGCTTTTCAGTTTCCACTGGGAGCTCGAAGTGAGGGGTGTAAGAATATGGCTCAGGCACTTTAAAAGCAGGCTCAGGAGGATAGCACTGACTGTCAAGAGCTTGAAACAATGGCTCACACGAAGATCTTTGCCATGTGGCACGTAGAGGCGCCACAAAGATAGGGGTAACTGGTGGAGGAGGGTTTTGTTTAGGTGGTGGAGCCTGGGGAGGATAGGAGGTGGTGCTATAACTTTGTTGGTGGAAAGGGAAAGGTGCATATGCATGTACAAGAGGAAGCTCCTGAGACTGAGCCAAAGGTGGGATATATTCTGGATTGGCAGGATAAACTGGCGCTGGCTGACCTTTAGCCCAGTCCTGATACATCTCGGCCATCTGCTGCCTCAACTTATACATCTCTGCCTTCATTGCTTTAACATCTACCACTTCTACCTCTTTTGATGGGTCCACGATACTGGTATCTGATTCTTGGCCTGTCATGTTCATTTTGGGTGTTGTAAGAATGGATTACCAGGATGCCGACTGCCTTTTGTCCTTGTGTTGTAAAAATGAGTAACCACGCTAAAACCACAAACCAACCACCTTTCTGGAATGACACGACAAAAATGAAGCATCACGTTAGCGTTAGGGCATTTAACATATTGGCAACAGCTTTTGATCAGGAGCATGCGTCATCCCGGCTTTTCCTTATTTCCAATTGCAAACTTTCTCTTCCTTTGTTTTTCTTCTCTTTTTTCTTCTTCTTTTCACTCTTGACTTTGTCTTCTCTTGTTCCTATTTTCTTCCTTTCTTGATGTGTTTCCGATATTTTCTTTTCTTTTTGCCCTTTTGTGGTTTTTTCTCTCTTTTTTTCTTTTTGCCTTTTTGTGGTTTTTCCTCTTTTTCCCCTTTTTTGTTCTTTTTCTTTTGGTTATGGTCAAATCCTACGTGGATTGCCTACGTATCATGACCCCGCATGAATCAGACCGAGCGTAATTCTTGCAAATAAGTGCAAAATTAAATGCAAGAAATAAAGAAACAATTTTTGGGAATTTTCAGATTTTCATTAATAACAACTACAATTACAAAACTACTAATACAAACTTGACTAATCTAGGAGTACATCAAAGCTTCAAATCCTGGGGTCCACGGGGCATCACTCGGCATCGCCATGGGCCTGCGCAAGTCTGGGAAGGTTTCAATGTCAACTGTGACTATTAAAGAAACTGGCCACGTAATGACTTATTTTGACATAAAAAGCAAAGTGGCTATTTTTGTGAAATTTCGGTTGAGAAGACAACAACTCGATTTTGTGGATACGGCCTTTCAGCACTTCCGAGAGGGACATTTTAAGGTTGTGCCCGCAAACCATTTTAAAATGACTCAGGGTGGCTGTTCTTGTAAAAACAACCTTCCGACGTCCTTTTGGGGACATTCGGCTTATTTTTAAACAAGAATGGTGTCACCCAACTTATTGGATAAAAACTAAAATTTTGGTATTTTTGGCTATTTTCGCAAAAAGGGTGGTTGGACCCGATGAGGGTTGCCTACGTATCTCACATCCGGTGAGAATCAAACCAGCGTAGTTCGAGCAAATTAACGAACTATTTTTTTAAAACAAGACTTTTTTTTTATTTTCATTTTTGGCATTTTATGAGCAATAAGCAAGACTCTTTTTCATTTTAATTTTTGGCATTTCATAAACAAATAAAGTAAACTAAAAAAAAACTATTTTAAAAAAAAACAAGACTCTTTTGTTTTCATTTTTCATGGCAAGACAAACTATTTTCCTTTTCTATTTTTGAAAACAAGACAAAATAACGACTCTCTTTTTCTTTTTTTTTTTTTATTTTAAACAAACAATAAAACAACCTATTTTTTCCCAAACTAAAATAAAGACTCTTTTTTCTTTTTCTTTTTCTGCAAACAATTTTCAAAAATAAAGACTTTTTTTTATTTTTCCTTTGCTTTTAGTAAAACAAACTATTAAAAATAAAACATTTCCATTTTTTATTTTTTTTTCAAAATTTCGGCAGAGTTTCGACAGTATTTGGGCATCGGTTTTCTAAAACTAAACAATTAATTCTTTATAATGCTATTTCTCTTTTTTTTTTCTTTTTCTCAATTTTACAAAATTCTCGAAGTTCAAAAGCCGGTCAGCATGCGGGCCCGAGACAAATAAATGCACGTAAAATGCATCATGGTGCTCTTTTCATATCCGGTTACCTGTCCTAGACGGACCTAACCCCTATATTGAGTCCCCTAAGTCAAATGCAACATGATGCAAATAAGCGCTCCTATTAGGGATCCAACATGGAGTCAAGTTATTCTAAGTTCAAAACCTGGGTATATGTTCTAGACTGTGTACTCGAGCGGACAACTCGAGTCGAGAAGGGGGCTACGTATCGGGGATCCGCATGATCGTCCGGCTTAGTAACTTGTCCGGCCTCTTTCTTATTTCAGGGTATTGACACTAGCAGAATAGGGAGTCTCAACCAATAAGCACATCCCCGGAGGTGAGAAGAGAAGGGTTTCGGCACAGTTTATATATACAATTCAAATAATATCAAAGCGGTAAAACATTTAGCACAGTAGGCATAGAACATGTAGGAAAATCAGATAACGCCAAACACAACAATTATTTCGAGCTTGAATTCTTAAACCCTGAACCGGAGTTCTGGGTTTGTGTCCCCAGCAGAGTCGCCAGAGCTGTCACACCTCCTTTTTCCGCTACTACACCCTGTGAGGAGGGTATAATAAAGGAGATTTTCCAATTAAAGGACAATCGAAACGGGATTTGTTTATTAAAATTCAGAGTCGCCACTTGGGAGATTAATGGTGTCCCAAGTCACCGATTGAATCTCGAATCGAGGAAATTATTGACTCTGTTTAACAGTCTGCGATCTAGAAATCCGCGTAAGGAATTCTGTTATCCCGGGAGAAGGTATTAGGCATTCTCGGATTCCGTGGTTCTAGCACGGTCGCTCAACTGTTGTATTTAATTTTATATGATTTCAAAACATGTTCTAACTTATGTGCCTTTTATTAGTAACCTGCTTTTATTTTTATTTTAATAAGAATTGCAACGTCGTGAAAATGCGTCTCGAACCACGTCGCACCAGTGCACCCGTGGTTTTTGACACATTTCGACTTCGTTGAGATTTGGATTTGGGTCACATAAATGTGCACCCGAATTTAGGAAGGTAATATTATTAACTAGCGCGCCTAAAGCAATTTCGCATTTGTAGTTTGCGAGGGCCATGGAATTTGCTAAATGGCACGCCTCGAATAAACGAGATTAATTAAACGAGGGCCGTGCAATTGAAATTTTATTTGGCACGGCATAACTCAAACCCATGAATACTAAATAATTTTTTTTTTTTGCGACAAACTAGCAAGAAAATGTCATTTGCTTGGCTAGCTATTTTAAAATTCACCTCAAACCTAAGCTTAGCAATGATTTGTAACTTCTATTGCCAAAACGAACGGAGTGGATTTGCAACAAACAGTGAGCAAATTAATTTGTAACCAAACTTTAACAACCATGTCAATTACAAACTTCTTACCTAGCTTATACGAGTTCACTATCACTTACAAACTTCTTATATCAATTCAATTATAAGATGATTTATTAATCAGTTACCAACAACTAAGAACAAATGATCAAAGAAAAATAATAATCTTCACACAAGTCACTGAAGAAGCAAAACACATAGAAAGAAACATGTAAACAAAACAAATCCAAAATGAAAGAAAGTGAGTCTTACGTTGAACCTTCAGATAAAAAAACGACATTAATCACTGGACCAAGATGGAAATCTCGACGGAATCACAACCCAGACCGCGAAGCTCATCGGAAACCTCAGGCTACGACCTCCGACGAACTCGGAATCGCCGGAAAACTTGAATCACACCAGAGACACAAAACTAACGACCTCCTTGACAGTAATGGATGATTTGGAGCCATTTTGGAGTGTATTCGATAAGGTTTTGGAGCTAGTTAGCAGGTGGTATGGTTGGCTGGTTGAAGGTGAAGAAGTGGACGACTGAGTGTGGTCGTTTAGGGAATTTACTAGCGAGGCTGTTCAGCTGGAACGAGGAAGAAGACGACGGAGGAGCAACATGGGACATCGACTGGCTGCTGATGACGAGCTGCTGTGCAGTTGGTTGAGGGTCGTTTGGGATGTCGACTGGTTGGTTAGCGTGGCTGGTTCGTTTGGTTTTGCTGTCGTGGGTGGTGAGGGACAATGACTGGTGTTTTCCGGTGACTGCTGAGGACGGGCAGTCGTTTGGGTGGTGTGGCTGGTTAGCGTGGTCGACTAGCGTTTGGTCGTGATGGCTGGATAGTCGACGGACAGGTGAGGGGGTCCTGTTGAAGATGACAATGATCAAAGGGGGTGGGGTGTGTATTGTGCGCTGCTTTTTGAATTTTCAACCCTCCTCCTTTTTGTATTTTTTGTGTGTGTATTTAATATGATAGGTCTTGTGTGTGAGGGGTAGTTTTGGGGGAAAAATATTTTGGGGAAGGTTTTGGGGGGAAAATATTTTGGGGAAGGTTTTGGGGGGGAAATATTTTGGGCTTTTCAAATGTTTGGCCAATTTGAATTTAAGACCAAGCCTTTTCACTTCCCTCTTCTTTTTGTTGTTCTTTTCTTTCTTTAATTAATTAAAAACCTAAACTAAATTCCTAAATTAATTCAAATTGTAAAATTAAGCTAATTATCAAACTATGTAAAAATGATCATTTTTTGTGATTTTTGATTAATAGCACAATTAACTCAATGTAATTAATTCCTAAATGCAAATTAAACCTAAGGTGACATGAAATTAAAACGTGACACCTTTTTTTTATGATTTTCTTATGATTTTAAAAATATTAAAAATACATGAAATGCAACTAAATAAAGAAAAATACCGAAAAATCAATTAAAATTATTTTGGTCTATTTTTAGGAATTATTTTCATGTAGGGCAAAAATCACATGCTCACATTCCCTTGTTCTCCAGGTGGGCTCCTGATTGCTGAACTTGAAAAGTATTCCCTTGTTCTCCAGGTGGGCTCCTGATTTCAACAAAACAGACAAACAAAGAAAATTTTTTGCCCCAGTTTGGTGGCTGGGTACAGCATGTTATCAAATATTAAAAATTGAAAGCTAAAATTTGAATTGTACTTCCCTTGTTCTCCAGGTGGGCGCCTGACTACTGAAACTTGAAAAGTATTTCCTTGTTTTCCAGGTGGGCCCCTGACTGCAACAAAATAAACAAACAAAGAACATTTTCTGCCCCAGTTTGATGGCTGGGCACATCATGTTATCCAATATCAAAAATTAAAAGCTGAAATTTGAATTGTACTTCCCATGTTCTCCAGGAGGGCGCCTGACTGCTGAAACTTGAAAAGTATTCCCTTGTTCTCCAGGTGGGCTCCTGATTGCTGAACTTGAAAAGTATCCCCTTGTTCTCTATGTGGGCTCCTGACTGCAACAAAATAAACAAACAAAGAATATTTTCTGCCCCAGTTTGATGGCTGGGTACAGCATGGTATCAAATATTAAAAATTAAAAGCTAAAATTGAATTGTACTTCCCTTGTTCTCCAGGCGGGCGCCTGACTGCTGAAACTTGAAAAGTATTCCCTTGTTTTCTAGGTGTGCTCCTCACTGCAACAAAATAAACAAACAAAGAACATTTTCTGCCCCAGTTTGATGGCTGGGTACAGCATGTTATCAAATATTAAAAATTAAAAGCTAAAATTGAATTGTACTTCCCTTGTTCTCTAGGTAAGCTCCTGATTGCTGAAACTTGAAAAGTATTCCCTTGTTTTCCAGGTGGGCGCCTGACTGCAACAAAACAAACAATTTCTGCCCCAGTTTGGTAACTGGGTACATCATGTTAAAAAATTAAAATCTAAAATTTGAATTGCACTTCCCTTGTTTTCCAGGTGGGCACCTGACTGCTGAAACTTGAAAAGTATTCTCTTATTCTTCAGTGGGCTCCTGATTGCTGAACTTGAAAAGTATTCCCTTGTTCTCCAGGTGGGCTCCTGATTGCTGAACTTGAAAAGTATTCCCTTGTTCTCCAGGTGGGCTCCTGACTGCAACAAAACAGACAAACAAAGAAAATTTTCTGCCCCAGTTTGGTGGCTGGGTAAACTTGTGAATTGTTACCTAAGCTATTGATGCGACGGTGAGAGTAAAACTAAGGACTTGATTGTCATGTACGCCTCCTGTGAGTAAAATTATTTGACTAAGATTCTTATCCTAGGAGAAAATTCATCAGACTAGATTTTTTATCTTAGGAGAATGATTCATCAGACTAAGATGCAGACGCTAGGAGAAAATTCATCGGAGTAGGTTTTTGTTATCTTATTATCTTAGGAGAAAGTTTCATCAGACTAAGATTTTGATCCTAGGAGAAAGTTCATCATACTAGGGTTTCTATCTTAGGAGAAAAATTTTTCAAACTAAGATTCTCTAAATGGAGGACAATCCATCAGACTAGGACTTTTATCCTAGGAGGAAAATGTGAAAAGCAATGGCAGCATTTTATGCACACAGGCAAGGGCAAGGATTTGAGAAACTTCCCTTTTGTCGGCTTTCCTCTTCTTCCTTTTCTTCCTTTCATTTCCTTCCTATTGTTGAACCGACTTTCTTGTGCTGCTTTGTCCCTGTTTCAAACAAAGAAAACTTGTGAGTTTAAAATGTGGTGGTTGGTTTGTGGCCTTGAACTTTGAGGGCGGTTGCTTCTGCATTTGCCAATATGACTGATTTCAACGCGAGGACCTTGCTTGTTTCTGGATTAACCCCTTTCTCTGTCATCCTCATCACATAGAATACCCTACTACTATCTTCTATCTATTGTGTTGCGTGAACTGGTATCTCCCAAACCTTATGTCTCATGTAAATCCCAAAGCACGACTATTGCCCCACATTCTGTGTGTATGATGTTCTTCCTCAGCTTAAACAGGCTTCAACTTTAAGGTTTATTGCTCCTTCAATTGTCACGATAACTGCTTCCCCCTCGAAGAACTTGCTTATTTATTAATTAACCACTTTCTTTGTTATCCTTGACACGAGGAATACCTCTGACCTGTTCACCAAACACCCTTTATCTGTTGCATAGTTCTTGAATTGAGGCATACCCAACCCTTGT
The DNA here is from genome assembly GCA_026770625.1 of Nicotiana glauca. NCBI lineage: Eukaryota > Viridiplantae > Streptophyta > Magnoliopsida > Solanales > Solanaceae > Nicotiana > Nicotiana glauca. Next base: position 27,259 of record MU723961.1, read on the forward strand.
ACTTCACACGAATCCCAAAGCATGTTGATTGTGGCCAACTCATTGTGCCTGCTGTTTTCTCCTGACTTGATGCCTTGATGTGTTCACCAGATCCCATTTTGTTCAATTGGAAAGCATGGTAGCATATTTTGAAGTCATTTCTCACTTGTTATGACCAGACAGACTCAGGAGGAGGCAGTAAACAGTACAAAAGGGCATATAGTAGGATAATGGAAAGAAATGATTCCTAACAAGAAACCTACAGAGTAACAAACTGTCAGATGTGGATACCGACTCTAGCGACCTTACATGCACTTGCAGCCTACTCTGTTTAGCAAATCTGATGTTCAGCTCTTGTTGTACCTTTTGCCGTGAAACTGGGCTTCAATGCTCCGCTTGCCTGATCTGATTCACAATCCTTACTTGACTTGTAGTGCCCGAAGTGTTTTCACCATCAAGCCTCTCTCATTTTGGTCTTTCTCTCATCTCGCTGTTGCCTTATGGTTCCCGTGAAGATTTCCACCAATAAGACTCTCTCATTTTTGATTTCTCTCAGCTTTCATCGCTTTGTGGTACCCGTGAGGGTTCTCCTCAACAAGACTGTCTCATTCTTCGTTTCCCTTATTGGGACCGGAGTGTTTCCCCTGATATGATTCACCTCTACTCGCTTGACTTGGCATCTCTCGAAGACTGATCAGAAGGTCTTCCTTTGGACCATAATGTGGGCTTTTGGATAGGGTTAGAAAGAAAGGGTATCAAAGGCTCAAAACAATTCAACATGGGTTCAAAATTACAACTTTCGGAATCAGATTTCTCACAACAACCACAACTTCTGCCCCAGTTTCTTTCTTGGGGACTTTTGGATTTTTATTTTTGTGTGACTGAACCTCACAGTGAGGCTGCCTACATACCCTTTCGGGATCAAGTCAAACGTAGTTCAGGCGACTACTTTTGTTGTTGCGATCTTTCCTTTCTTCCACTTTTCTTTTCTTTCTTCTTTTCATTTCTTTCTTTTTTTTTCTTTTCTTTTCTTTCTTTTTCGTTCCTTTTCTTTTTTTTCGTTTTCTACTTTTTTTTTCTTTTTTTTCTTTTATCTTTTCCTTTCTTTTATTTTCTCTTCTCTTTTTTTTTCCTTTTCCTTCTTCTTTTCTTTTGGACTATTTTTCTCTTGTTTCTCCGCTGATTTTTCCCGCTCGGGCTTACGAGTTTTATTATTGATTCCGAAAGAGGGGTATGCCTGAAAATAACCAAGGCTCAAAGGGGTAACAAAGGATAAGTGTTTGGATAGCAGAATAAAATGCCTTCGTCATTCCAATCTCCAAAACATGCCAAGTACAAACTACACATTTAAACAAGCTGAGGAAAACACACATAACATCTTTTGATTGATTCACATATTTGCCTTCTGTATTTGTCAGTTACCTAGCAGCGTTGGACAACTACCACGGTACCGCGAACGGCCCCTGTAAACTCGAGGCAAACTTGCATTTGGCTTCAAACCGATGCGGCAGGATACATTTCAACCATATTCCTTTATGTTCTATCTGCCCCTAGTTTCACACAATTTGGGCTCGGAGTGATTTCAAAATGCCCTTATTTATTTCCCTCGAATGTCCTTACATCTTCAACATTGTTTCATTGCTTTATTACTAAACTGAATTTTAAAAACCAGGTTGAGAATTATGCGTGCATGTCATGTCACTAGAACCAGCATGAAAAGAATTGTAACAGGAGAAGGGAACTAAATAGAATGACTAGAAATGGCGGGAAACAGAGAATTGCATTAGACTGACGGTGAAAGGGTTTAAACAAAAAAACAAGCAAACTAGACTAAAGTTAGAACCCTTGAACAAACCTAGACTGCACTAAACAAGCTATTACGGCAAAGTGAAAAGATAAAAGGCTTTGAGTCACAAGAAAATATTCGGATTACAACTCTGAAATAACCCGGACAACAAAAATGACAACAAAATAAAATACCAAAACTCCAATTTAGTCAACCAATAGATGGAGCGTCTTTCCAATCACCAAACTCAACATCTTAGCCACTGGACTACACATCAAAATTGCTGGGACCTTCACCGATTTCGATATCATTAGCTTCATTCAACAAGTTTCCAAGAGGATTCTCATACTCCTTGTCACCACGGATCTTCCCCACAAAACGTGCATCATCATGTGCGGGCAAAGGATTCTGTGCAATGTTCTGGGTGGCACTGTCCTGGACCGCAATTATCCCTTCCTGAACCGTTCTTTCTATCTGTCTTTTCAAATCCCGGCAACTTTTGACATCGTTCCCCTGGGCATTGGAATGGTATCCACACATTTTAGAAGGGTCAAAGCCTCTTGCATGCTTATCCACATGATTTAGAGAAATCGGTGCAATCAGGTTATAATGCTTTAGTTTCTCAAACAAGTCTGCATATGGCTCTCCCAAGGGGTTGAAAGTTTCCTGCTTCTGTACCCTCTCTTGCTTGAAATTTTGGCCGGCCCGCAAACCCGCTCCTGGGGGATTCCTGTAGGCTCTGAGAGGTAAGTAGGTGTTTTGTGTTGGATAAGTATTTTGTGGGGTGCGTGCCATTGCGCATGGGTAGGATGTTGGGAGTACTTTTGGGCATGGTTGATAGAGAAGTAGGGATCATGGGGTGGGTAATAGTGCTATGGAGTGTGGGGGTAGGTTTGGGGACGGGGTCGAGGTTGACGGTAATATGGTGATGGGCTCCTGGAGCAAGTTCTCGAGTCAACTACCGCCACATCTTCTTTCTTTTTCTTTTTCTTTCCCAATACCCCTCCAGTGCCGCTCTGGATAGCCTGGGTAGTTTCCTTGATTGCTGAATAGCTCATGATTTTGTCGGATTTGAGCCCCTCTTCAACCATACTTCCCATTTTCACTACCTCGTTAAAAGATTTTCCCACTGCTGACACTAGGTGACCATAGTAAGTAGGCTCCAAAGCCTGTAAGAAGTAATCGACCATCTCTCTCTCTTTCATTAGAGGATCGACTCTTACCGCCTGCTCTCTCCATCGGAAATCGTACTCCCCGAAACTTTCCCCGGGCTTCTTCTCAATTTTGGTCAGTGACAGATGGTCCAAGACGATTTTGAGATTGTACTGGAAATGGCACGCAAACGCTTGGGTCAAATCATCCCACATGTACCATCGGGCATGATCCTGCAGCGTGTACCATTCCAAGCCGCGCCACTTAGACTTTGGCTGAAGTATGCCATTAATAACTCATCCCTTCCCCCAGCGCCTCTCATCTTACTGAAAAAATCCCCTCAGATGGGCTACTGGGTCACCATGTCCATCATACAGATCAAACTTGGGTAACTTGAATCTCGCGGGCAACTGGACGTCGGGAAACAAGCATAGGTCCTTATAGGCCACACTCACCTGTCCTCCTAGACCCTGCATATTTTTGAACGATTGCTCCAGGCTTTTTACTTTTCGAAACATCTCTTCCTATTCCGGATCCTTAAGCGACTTGTCAGTTTCCACCGGGGGCTCAAAGTTAGGGGTGTAGGAATATGGCTCAGGAGCTTTAAAGGTAGGCTCAGAAAGGTAGTACTGGTTGTCGTGAGTTCGAAACAATGGCTCACTAGATGATCTTTGCAATGTGGCAGTTGGAGGCGCCATAAAGATAGGGGTGATTGGTGGAGGAGGGTTTTGATTGGGTGGTGGAGCTTGGGGAGGATAAGAGGTGGTGCTATAATTCTGTTGGTAGAAAAGGAAAGGTAAAGATGCATTCACAGGAGGAGGCTCCTGAGACTGAGCCAAAGGTGGGAGATATGCTGGATTGGCAGGATAAACTGGCGCCGGCTGACCCTTCGCCCAGGCCTGATGCATCTCAGCCATCTGCTGTCTCAACTTATACATCTCTTCCTTCATTTCTTTGACATTTACCACTTCCACCTCTTTTGATGGGTCCATGATGCTGGTATCTGATTCTTGGCCTGCCATGTTCAGTTTGTTTTTTTTTACCGGTGTTGTAGGAATGGGTTGCCAGGATGCCAACTGCCTTTTGTCCTTGTGTTATAAGGAGGAGCTACCACTTTAAAACCACAAACCAACCACCTTTCTGGATTGACATGACAAAATGAAACCATCACGTTAGCGTTAGGGCATTTAACATATTGGTACCCGCACATTTGGGGAGTAAATGTACCTAAGCAGTTATGCTTTTGATCGGTCGCATGCGTCATCCCGGCCTTTTCCTTATTTCCAACTACAAACTTTCTCTTCCTCTGTTTTTCTTCTTTTTCTTCCTTTTTTCATCTTTTCTTCTTTTCACTCCTGCCTCTGTCTTCACCTATTCCTATTCTCTCCCTTTCTTGATTTTTCTTTTCTTTCTTTCTTGTTTTTCCGCTATTTTCTTTCCCTTTTGCTTTTTTGTGGTTTTTCCTCTCTTTTTTTCTTTTTCTTTTTTGCTTTTGGTTATGGTCAAATCCTATGGAGATTGCCTACGTATCATGACCCCGCATGAATCAGACCAAGCGTAGTTCTTGCAAATTGAATGCGAAAATAAAGGGATAATTTTTGAAATTTTCAAATTTCATTAATAAACGCTGAGTACAAGAAATACTAGACTATTTGTTTTTCTTGAAGGGAAGCTACAAAAGCTGACTCAAAATAACAAAATACAGACTCGATAATTAAAAACTAGATCAAGAGTAGAACAAAGCTTCACATCCTAGGGCCCGCAGGGCATCACTCGGCATCGCCGCAGGCCTGCACAAGACTGAGAAGGCTTCAATGTCAACTGTGACTATTTGAAGAAAACTGGCCATGTAATGACTTATTTTGATTTTAAAAAGCAAAGTGGCTATTTTTGCAAAAGCTTTTTTTTTTAAGAAAACAAAGATTCGGTTTTGCAGATACGGCCCTTCAGCACTTCCGAAAGGGAGATTTTAGGGTTGTGCCCGCAATCCGTTTTAAACTGACTCAAGGTGGCTATTCTTGCGAAAAACAGCGTTCCGTCGCCTTCTTAGGGACATTCGTCTTATTGTTCAACAAGAATGGCGTCACCCGACTTATTGGATAAATAATTAAAATTTTGGTATTTTTGCCTATTTTTGCAAAAGGAGTGGTTGGACCCGATGAGGGTTGCCTACGTATCTCACATCCGGCGAGAATCAAACCAGCGTAGTTCGGCAGATTTGCCAAAATCAAAGCTATTTTGCACAACCATTTCCTTTTTCAAATATTTTCTTTTTTCATTTGTTTTCATTTTTCAAAAATCTTGCAGCATTTCGGCACTATTTGGGCATTGGGTTTTTCCAAACAAATGATTATCCTCACTTAGTCCTAACACTGTTATTTTTTCAATTTCACTCATTTAGACAAACCGGTCAACATGCGAAGTCGAGCAAACAAATGCACAAGTAGCACGTAAGATGCATCAGGATGGTCAATTCGTTTCAGGTCACCTGTCCTAGACAGACCCAACCCCTGTGTTGAGTCCCTAAGTCAAATGCACATGATGCAAAGAAATGTCCTACTAGGGATCCGGCATGAGTTTATTGTTCTTCTAGGTTTGACCCCTAGGTTTATTGGTCTAGATCTGGCTTACCCGAGCGGACAACTCGGGCCGAGAGGGAGGCAGCGTACCGGGGATACAGAAGCTCCGCCGGCTTTGCAACTTATCTAACCTCGTTCTAAATTGGGAAAGACTCAAAACAGAAGAGAAGCTATACAAAGTGCACCCTTCTCCATGATGTAGAAGACTCAGAAAGAGGAAGGGATTCGCGACAGTTTATATACAATTCAACAAATATCAAAGCGGTAAAACATTTAGCACATATAGCATGGAACATGTAAAAAATCAAATAAATCCAAATATAAAAATTTAAAAGAGCTCGAAATCTAGAACCCTAAACCAAAGTTCTGGGTTTGTAATCTCCAGCAGAGTCGCCAGAGCTGTCACACCTCCTTTTCACTACACCCGCAAGGGCATAAAGGAGTTTTTCCACTTAAAGGACAATCGGAACAGGATTTATTATTAAGATTCAGAGTCGCCACTTGGGAGATTAATGGTGTCCCAAGTCACCGGTTGAATCCCGAACCGAGAAAAATATGACTCTGTTAACAGTCCGCGAACCAGAAATCCGAGTAAGGAATTCTGTTAACCCGGGAGAAGGTGTTAGGCATTCCCGGGTTCCGTCGTTCTAGCACGGTCGCTCAACTGTCGTGTTTATCCTGTTTATTTAATTTTATTGCATGATGAACCTATATGCCAATTTTAACTTTTAACCGCTTTTATTTAATATTTTAAAGAAAGTTGAACGTCGTTTAAAACGTGTCTTTGGACCGCGTCACATGAAATGCACCCGCAATCCTGAACACATTTTATTCAACATTTTGGGATTTGATTTGGGTCACATGAAATGCACACCCGAGTTTAGGAAGGTAATTTTATTAAAATCGCTCCTAAAGAGACTAAATCGTTATTATCTTTGGGGAAGGCCGTGAAATTCGCTAAACGGCCCATCCCAAAATCTAAGTATTTTGATATAACCATTTATCGAGGGCCCCGCAATTTATGTGTTTTGTTTAGCGAGGCTCATCTCATTTATTATTTAAAAGACAAACCTAAAAGCGATTAGGATTTTCTCCTTTATTTGTCTCTAATAATAAAGAAAAAGTCCTATCTAATTAATTAACCAATCAACTATTATTAAAAGCATTCGAAGAGGCCTGACCCTTAGGCCCACGATTTAATAGGTAGAGCGGGGTTTTGAGTTTGTAAGGTCTCAAAGCAATCCATAGTCATGTTATTTCGGACTGCCCAAACGGACTATCCAATGTCCGGGATCTCATATGAAACCAGTGCAGGTGTAAACAATGTAGATGCTGGGCCAAATCTGCACGTCTTTAGCCCAGGAAATTAAGCGGCCCAAAGCAGGCATGTGTGTGCCCAGAACAAAGAACGTGCAAGTCCAGACTTGGTCCACTACACTAATGGCCTACACAATGAAATTCGAGAGTTGACAATCACATATGCTGAAGGCGGATGGATTATTTGTAATTAACTTTAACCAATCATGGCCAATCTCTGATTTTAATAACTGAACTCACGTTTAAATTCCCAATTCTCACATTAACACAAACTTAGATTCGAACTGATTCAAACTTTACTTCTTTTTAATTAGAGCTTTGAACTGACGGAAGAATCACAGAGTCATGTACCTTAGAGTGACATGGTAATTAAACTCAAACTATGAAACTGCTATTAATGTTATTCCTATCACTCACACAAATCAGAAGCAATTTAACAAATCATTTACGAAATGGTTCCGTCAACTTATCATGAAACTAACACTGTTAACTGAAGCATGCTTAAACCCAAAACACTCTATAGACTATTTGAAAACAATTACATCTATATTACTTATGAAACTCAATTGAAAGCTATTGTGAAAGTCCATACAGCCCATGTGTGTGTCTGTTATTCATGTAACATAGAACAAATAACTAACATCAATTATCTCTACTTAACTACAAATCTATCGAATTGTAAACAACAGCTAGCATCCAATTGACCAGATCATTTCCATTCCAACTTCCATTCAAATCCACATCAAAGTAATTCGAAGAAGTGTACCTGGATATGAAAATATAATGAAGAAGAAGAGATCAGCGGCAGGAAATAACTCTCAGCAATAGTTCAAAAACAAGCTCAAAGTCCAGGATTGTTTCAAAACTAAACAGGATCACAGAACAGCCCAAAACAGTATCAAAATGCTCAAAAATAGACCCAGCAAACCACAGCCAACTCGAATAACCCACAGCCAACTCGGATAACCCAACACTAGTGCTCAAATGATTCTAGACACTTTCAAACTTTAAATATTGGGCAGAAACAACAGAATACAAGCTGTTTTGGTTTTGAGAGGAACTAGATAATTGAACTAAAGCTAGAATTTGAAAATAACCTAAAGGGAAGGCAATGGAACACTATTTTTGTTTTTGGGATTTTCTACTATATTTGCATCTGTTTTTTTTTATTTTCCATAGGAATTTAAGATCTAAAGAGGAGTTTTAACTCCTGCTGATTTGAGACTCACATCTCAGGGCTCAGATCTGATGGAAAGATTTTGGGGGGAACTTTTGGGGCTCCAAAAACTTCCGTTTCAAGGCATGAGAATGCCATTTTATAGGCAAACTTCAGGGGAGAAGCTTCTATACTTCCCTCACACTTTCCCTATTTTTTATTTCAGACTTTACCCAAATAGTCCTTAGTTTACTGTCTTGCAACCCAAGTTATGAAAATTCTGATTTGACACTCATCTAGAATGTTCTAGAGCTTCCAATTCAGTTATTTGAAAGATTCCATGCCCTTGAACTACCCCAATTACCCTTATCTTATTCTAAAATTTACTAGTCTAACAGTTTAACCCATTTTTAGTGCCCAAAATACCCTTGAATACCCCTGAAACTACTAGTTTAGTACAGCTATACCCAAACCATTATTTAGCTAAGCCTAAGGATTATTAGACATCAAACTAACTAGAATGATTATAAATTAAACCGGCTTAACATTAGATAGCGACAATCATAAAGAATTTGACATTCAACCAGGCTTCAAACAAGATCGGTTACAGATTCGACACAAAATTAAACTAAACTCAGAACAACTAGCACAGAATTAAACTACTGAATCGTTATTGAATGTATAAGTAAAACCCAAAAAACAAAAATAAACGAAAGACAAACTTGCTGAAATAATATCTATATCAAGTGCTTTCAGTCAACAATTGACCTAACTAACAACAATCACTAAAACAAGAACAAGTCACTGGACGCAAAGAGGGAGAACAGAGGAAGAAAGAAACAAATCAAACGAAGAGTAGGGGGAAACTCACTACTAAACTTAAGCGCTCCTCTATGGACTGGTGACACGCCAAGGATGCCTGTGCGGATGAATTTGGTCCTAGCCTAGAAAACTCAGATTCTAGATGTGAAATTGAAGGACTTCAGTTGAGATTTTTGTGCATTAAGCAAGAGAATAGTGTTTAAAGTGGCACGGGGGTTGTGGAGTATAAGTTTGGAATAGTGAAGGTGGCGGCGCCATCGCCGGAGGTGGGGAGGGTGATTAGGGTTTCTAATATTTGAACAATTTGGGTGACATTTGAATGAAATTGACGGTGGATATGGAAAGGGGAGGCGGAGGAGCGTCTGTGGTGTGATTTTGAGGGCGTTTGGTGGTTCTCCGCCGCCATGGGCGATTTCCGGCGGCGGAGTTAGGGTGGCGCCGGCGGTGGGAGAAGGTACGAGGAAGGGAGCCCTTTGTCTCTAGGGTTTCTGCTATTTGAGACATTTTTATTTAATACTCAAGATTGAAGTCAGGCCATTGGATTGGAATGATTGGACGACTTGGACTGATTTTGTATTAACTAGCTCAAACGACGTAGTATCATTCTTACACTACGTCGTTTTATTGGTCATCAAGGCAGGGTCATGGAACTTGACAGGGTTTGGGGTTAATTGAATGGGTTTTGCATGGGTTTAGAAGAATTGCTTGGGCTCGGAATTAAATTGGCCCAAATTCCCTTCTTCTCTTCATTTTTAAATTGTTTTCTCTTTTCTTTTATTTATTCTTTTCTGATTTTTGAAATGCAAAATAAAAATTCAGAAAACCAAATTGACACTAAAACAATTATATTTTCTAATCTCCAAGTGCCCTAATTCCTAATTAAACACAAATTAAGACAAATTAAAACTAAAAATGCAAAAAGACCATTTTTGTTATTTCTTTATTTTTTCCCTTAACTACTAATTAATCCTAAAATATTCAATTAAATCCTAAGCAAATGCCAAGTTTATTTTTTATATTTTTCATATGAATTAAAATGCACAATTAAAACGCATAAAATGTCACAAAAATCCACAAAATTGCAAAATAATGAAAGAAATCATTTTGTTTGAAAAGTTTTTTTTTGGGAATAATTCATATAGGGAAAAAATCACGTGCTCACACTCTCCTCCCTTATCTTTGAACACACAAACACAGAACACAATCTGAGTTCACAATTCACTCTCACTTAAAACTCTCTCTCTTTCTGATACTTGTGCTGCTGTGGACTTTGTTTACTCTACTTTCTTCTGCACTGTTTTGCTTCTCTACTGGTATGTCTCAATTAGTTTACATACCTCAACAACAATATGTTTAATTCTGCCTACTTCTTTTCGTTGACATTTGTTTCTAGCATATTGTCACATGTTTCCCCTTTCCTTTATAGTTCAGTATTTAAATTATGTATGCAATCAGTTGCTTGTCGTGAATCTGATACTTTATGAATCCCCAAACCCCCATACCCCTTTATATGTGGGTTATGGTTCAGGGCATGGCAACATTCTAATATTGTTGTCCATAACTCTGGATCGGATTCTTTGAATCCCAAACTCAATCAGTTCCCATTCTCTTTCCCCCTTTATGTGTTTTTAAGCTTTGACTTGGGTCTGGCACTATCCTAATCACTGTCCTGACCCTGGTCTGACCTTCAAGGGTCTGCTCTTAATATGTTTAACCAAGCAGGTGATCAGGGGTGTGCCAGCCTACTTTGTGGCTAGGCATGACCACCACCTGTCATGGCTTCCCAATTCCCCATTCACTTTGCACTTACTCTTAGCTATTAAGTTGTACCCCTCTCTGGAAAGCCATGCTTTGGGACCCCTGGAGCTCCCTCTGAACTTGGATGCTTGAGAGTTGGCTCTTCCACACTGCACTCTTTCTATTCTAATGGTATCTTGGGTGTAAGCAATGCCGGGAATCCATGAGATTCCTTGGAACTTTGAAACACCCTGGATAAAGAGAAGGCTTTGGAAATCTGGATCGCGGAAGTGGCTCAATCGCATATCATTAGACATTAAGGTTGAAATAGGCTGCTCGGATCTAGCTGTTAGTTCTTGATGTACTTTTAATTTCCAGTTTGATCTATTGGGTTGTAATAACTTGTATGAAACTCGGGGAGTATAGTAAAAGGGTATGGAGGGATCTTTACTTTCTTGCATCCAAGGGGTAGAAATCATGATTTAGGGTTTTATTTTTTATCAAACTAGAAATCCTGCCTATAGGGTCTTTAATACCGATTCAATCACATAGAGACCATGCCTATAGGATTTAACGCTTAACTTTACCACAGGTCACCTAGAAAGCATGTTTATAGGATTTAACACTCATGTTCTGTAATTACACATATAGAGATCATGTTTATAGGCTCTTGCATTTCTGCATATACAAATGTCATTAGGCAAACCGTTTGTAGGTTTAATAATAAGGTTGCATATAGACATCATGTGTATAAGACTTCTATTAATGTCTGAAAAAGGTATTAAAATCAGTAAACGTATAGAAAGCATGCCTATAGGAAATCTCAAAATTTTTTAACAGCCTCATTCATTTTTAAAACGGTATCAATTGCTGGAACTCGTATCTATTTTACTAAAACTGGTAATTTTCTACCTCTTTTCTGAAATTCGCTAAAATTGGTAAACCTTTTTCTATAATCAATCTGCACTTTCATGAAACTCGCAAACCTTTTAATCAGTCAGCATCTTTTCTGCAACTATCGGGTAACTCTTTTGCATTTTTTCCTAAAATCAATAGATCCTATGCCTAGTTTTATTTCAACACAAAGACAAAGGGTTGGCTAATCAATCATTGGGTCAGTCCCTGACAACTGTATCCGAGTCGCCTAATGCAGACTTTTTGTCTAAATATATGTGTTGAACCAGTCCGCTCGCTGCTTAATTTTAATCTAAGACCAAATCATTATTTGTCAAGGCATGCTAAACTATATGATTATTTGACTTCTGGGGTTAATCTGAGCCTTATTTGCTTGTTTATTCTTCCCTTTTACTTGATACTTGTTTTGAATGTCGAGCTAGAATTTTATCCTTTAAACTCCACAAAGGCCTCCATCCCTTTCTTTCCCCTTTAGGATTAGAAGTCCTAATACCCCGGGACTGATAGGATTGGGACGGATAGCAGCATGCGATAAGTAAACCATATCGTTCCGCGCTTTAATACCTTAACGGGGTGGGAAGGGTAGACATGGAGATGATGATTACACGATAACACTCTGCATACAACTGGGTACCAGTGTTGTGCGAATGATCCATGTAATAAATAAACCTAGGAACCCTCTTCCTCCCTCTTTATTAGTTTAACAATTTTTTGAATCTTAAAAGTTGTTGCACTTTCAATTTCTGTTTCTCACATGATTTTTGGGTTATTCGCACTAAGTACTTGACTTCTTCCCTCTATTTACATTTTTTATCAAACTGCTACTTTCTAAAATTCAGCACTTCTTTTAACCTTTTTGTGCTTCTTGTACTTGTTTATTTGCACTTGCATTTAAAGTCACAATTGTAGCATGGCCGGGAACCACACTAGTGGATCTTGAGAGGTGCCTAACACCTTCCCCTCGAGATAATTTCAAGCCCTTACCCAAAACTCTGGTCTTCATCTTTAATTCTTCTAGAAGTGTCCTAATGCACTATAATCATTAGGTGGCGACTCTCCAAACCCAAAACCCAATTCCCAAAGTGGGAAAAGAGTTGTCTTCACGAATGTCGTGAACCCGATTCCGCGAGGAAAAAGGGGGCATCGACAGCATGGTGACTCTGCTGGGGATTTTTTTAGGCTTTTACCATTGCATGCTATACGTGACTTTATTGCCTTCTTTTATTGCTTTTGTTTAATGCCTTTATTTGAAACTGACTTGTTTCTTTTTCTTTAGTTACTTTCATTTACTGTTTTTCTATCAATGCTGTTGTAATTTCTGAGCAATCATTGTAAACTTTATGAACGTGAAAATACATGTCAATTTGTTTCATCCTTGTAAACTGCATCTTCAACATCATATTCCACTCATGCCAAACAACTACTATAGCAACACTTATAATGAGTAGTTGCGCACTTCCAATACTATCACCCCCTAAATTTGGCAAAGGCATATTTGCGGCAAAACCAGTCGATCAACGGTGTAGTCGACGGTTCTGTGCCTTTCCCTCTTGAGTTGTCCACTCAAGGGTACCTTCTTTAATACCCCAGTAGAAACCTTATTCTATTTAAATTGTACATGCATCATGGTCAAACCTAGCCGAGTCAGTTATGTAGTGCATATAATGACTCATTAAGATAGCCTTGTCCAAAGTCCGCTGGGTTTCCTTGAAACCCAAACGGACGCCTCCATGTTCTGTTCATTTATTTGGAGAACTTAAGTGCTTGCTATGCTAATTATTGATTTAAAAAGTCGAGTCTGGTGGGGGTAAGGGCCTAACACTCTGTTTTGCAGAAAATGAGGCACGAGATCCCCACATTTGGCATGGTAACCAACATTCATCCAAGGCTGCTGAATTGGTGGAACGATCTCCATTCTAGTGATCAAAAACTCGTCCGCAAGTACTTAGGGAATCTACCTTCTCTCCTAGAGATTCAGCCTAACAACAGAATCATAGAGGTTGCAACATTGTTCTGGGATAGTGACAAATCTGTGTTCCGCTTTGGTGATCTTGAAATGACTCTTTTACTTGAAGAGATAGGGGGTTTAGCTGGAATTCCTTGGGAGACTCTGGGTTTGCTCATGCCAGAAAATCGCAAAGGAAGGGGTTTCCTTAAGATGATGGGACTGAAGAAAAACCCAGACTTAACATGTTTAAACGACTCTTACATCCTATTTGACTATCTATACAAAAGGTACGGCCATAGCAAGTGATACCACACCTATTCAGACGAATTTGCTATCACCTCATTGGGGCATGTCCATAGAAAGGTCTTTGTTTTCATGTTTTGCTTTTTAGGGATGATCGTGTTCCCTATGAAGAAGGCTAGGATCCACACCAGACTAGTCATAGTAACCAAAACTTTGATGGAAGGGATTGGTGGGCAAACTTTCAGCATAGTGCCCATGATCGTCGCCGAGATATACCGCACCTTGAACAAGTGTCAACAACAAGGTAGTCATTTTGAGGGTTGCAACTTATTGCTTCAGCTTTGTCTCATGGAACACCTCCAGAAAGGAGAATACCGAAAGAGATCCTACGCAAAGATTGGGATGATCATATCGCCTTCCACCAGCCAAGGCGTATGAATTATATGTCTAAAATGTTCGCTCAGCCGGAGGACGCCAGAGGATGGGTATAATTGTTCGAAAATCTGAAAGAAGACCAGGTGCAATGGATGTTTGAGTGGTTCCCTACGGATGAATTCATTGTTCGATCCCGAGATGTGCCATTTCTCATACTGATTGGTTTGAGAGGGACCTATCCTTACGTTCCTCTCCGAGCCATGAGGCAAGCTGAAAGAAAACAAACCATACTAAGGGTCGATAAAACGAGTCACCTCAGGGATGATTTCCAGGACGCCGATAGCCCTCACATGATCCAAGCTCAACATTTGTGGCATTGCAAAATCGTTTTGGCGAAAGAATCCATTGAGCCAGACAGTTACCACGCCGGTTGTGTGCCGCATTATTCAAGTTGGTTAGAAGACAATGGCATGGGTCAGCCGAGATTCGTTCGAGGTCATAGAATTATTGACGAGCATGCTAAAGCACAGGTTAAGTATAATCAACTGCACAAGAGAATTCGAGAGTGTGAAAGTGAGCATCGGGAAATACAAGAAGCCCATCAAAAATTGATCGAGGAGTGGAAAGAAATGGATGTCAGCGCCAACAACCGGCTAGGATATTTGGAACGGGGTCTAGTAGTGCTGGAAGGAAAGTTCATCAAGAGGATCGAAGACTGCCAAAGCGCTGAAGGAAATGCAGGCGGACATCTGGCCCGAGCCAACTTACTGCAAAGGACTACGCGAGTTAGTAGAGCTGTTCGAGGGAGACAAAGATGCCAAATCTGGGGAAGGTTCTTCTGGGACCAAGTAGTTAGGAGTCCTTTATTTTGCCTTAATGATGTAATAAGGTCAATGGCCACTAGTGACATTTACTTTCTGTTATTTAGAGTCGTTTTGGATTCGTCTTATTTTTATCAATAAAATGAGGCATTTAGCATTACAAGTTCTCCAAAACTATTTGTCGCTAGGCCCACCTCGAGCACAACGAGGCACCAAAGCTAGGACGCGATTTATATTTTTCCGCCCAACGTGATTAAATACTGTAATATTTTTTCCTCACAACCCGTACTAACTTGTTACCTTTTTGTTTTTGTTTTATTTTTATTCCCCTCCCCAAAGGTTAGTTCGTGCATTCTCGCACCATCATCATACTCCACATGATCCAAGGGCCCTCCACCTCCTCCTCCTCTGAGTCCTGTCCGGAACAAGAACAAAGGTAAAATGGGAGATACAAGTGCCAGAAAGGAGATTGAGATTCCTCAGGGTACCCCAGCTGCTAAGGAAACTACTGCACAACTGGAACAAAAGCTGTTGAAATTCCGAGAAGAGCTGGATCAGGTTTGGAATCTGGTGAACCTATCATTTTCCCTCACCGCTCCTGATGTCAATATCCAAAATCCCGCACCTCCAAAAAATACCCCACAACCACAGATACAACCCACTCATACCCAGCATTGCAACGCGTGCTACACTCCAAATAACACTCCACTACTCATTCCCGAGCCACTGAACACCACTAATTACCATCTCCACAACACTCCTATTTATGTGGATAATGTACCCCACTACACCCAACCAATCTCAAATGCACCTGAGTCTGATGACAAAGACTCCTTTATCAGGAACATAGCGGCAGAACTCAAGAAGTTAACCAGCCGAGTTCATGGCGTGGAAGGTAACAAAGGCATTGAAGGATTGAATTACGAGGACTTGTGCATTCAACCAGATGTTGAACTTCTGGAGGGGTACAAACCTCCCAAGTTCGAAATGTTTGATGGAACAGGAGATCCCAGAGTCCACCTGAGGACCTATTGCGATAAGCTAGTTCAGGTCGGAAGAGATGAGAAGATCTGTATGAAGCTCTTCATGAGGAGCTTAAAGGGAGATGCACTATCCTGGTATATCAGTCAAGACCCCAAGAAATGGACGAGTTGGGTAGGTGTGGCATCAGACTTCATGGATAGATTCCGATTCAATACAGAGAATGTACCGAATGTATTCTACATACAAAATTTGAAGAAGAAACCCACCGAAACATTCCGCGAGTATGCCACTTGTTGGAGGTCAGAAGCTACAAAGATCAGGCCAGCCCTAGAAGAGGAGCAAATGAATAGATTCTTCGTCCGGGCTCAGGATCCCCAATATTACAAGAGGTTGATGTTGATCGAGGGTCAAAAGTTCTCTGATATCATCAAACTCGGAGAAAGAATTGAAGAGGGCATTAAGAATGGTATGGTTACAAATCTTGAAGCATTGCAAGACACCAATAAGGCTTTACAAACTGGTGGCGCGTCCAAGAAGAAAGATGTAAGTGCCATGATGGTCGCACATGGAGCCAAATCACCACCAAAATAACACACTTACCCATCACCTCCACTTACATATTAGCCCATCCCGAAGTACCAAGCACCCGCACCCTCCTATCCACCTCCTGTTTACCAATGTTCTCCACCTCTCACATATCAACCCACCTCGCCCAGATACTCTGAACCAGCACCTGTCTACCAAGCTTGTAATGTTCAACCCTCTCACTACCAATCACCACCCACCCGTCAAAATTTTCCAAGACCCAAGCCAAATTTTGATCGCAAACCTCCCAGACAATACACAACCATCGCTGAACCAATTGACCAGCTATATGAAAGACTTAAGGCCGTTGGTTACGTCACTCCTATCCCAGCCAAAGCTCCAGAAAATCCCTCCCAGTGGGTCAACCCCAACAAGACCTGTACGTATCACTCCGGTATGAAAGGACACACTCTTGACGAGTGTCGTTCGTTAAAAGACAAGATTCAGACCCTGATCGACAATAAGGTCATTGTAGCAAAGGAGCCTGCTCCTAATGTTCGTAATAATCCCCTGCCTGACCATAAAGGTGGAGACATTCATATGATCGGGATCGAGGACGATTGGGACCCTAAGGGGTCGATAGGTTTGACTGCGGAAGGGGATGAACCAAAGAAACCAGCGGTTACCCTTAACCCCATTGTTGTGTAGAATCAGCCCTCCAGGGACGATGAAGTAAATATGTCTATACCCCTCGAATTTGAAGTGCCTCCCTCTGCGAAAGCGCCCGGACCAGTCGAAGTTGAATTTGGGGTTCCAAAGGCACCTACACCCTTTGAAGTTGTTGTGTTACCACCAAGGGTGCCTATTCTGGTAGAAATGACTGACATAACACCATTCCACTCAAATGCCATACCATGGGATTACACTGCTGAAGCTAAGAGGAAAGGAAAGACCAGGACAGGAGAAACAATTGAGTACTCGGTCACTGAACAGTGAACAAAACACCATCACAGATATCTATCTTGGCACTTCTGCAGAGTTCAGATGCTCATAAGAATGCCTTAATGAAGATACTGAGCGAAGACTATGTGCCCAGCAATATAACCAGGGGTGAAATGGCGAATATGGTGGGGCAAGTGCTGGAGAGCCACAAAATAACCTTCCATGAAGATGAGCTGCCGCTAGAAGGATTGAGCCAAAAAAAGGCACTACACATCACCGTGCAATGCGAGGATTATTTCATCACTAGAGTCCTGATCGATATAGGATCCAGCATCAACATATGCCCACTTATAACCCTCAAAACTTTGGGAAAAGGCCTACACGAGATCAAAGATGGGGCTATCAATGTCAAGGCCTTCGATGGGTCCCAGAGATCTACTATTGGAGAAATCATCCTATGCTTGCAAATGGTACCAACATGGTTCGACGTCGACTTCCAAGTAATAGACGTCCCGGCATCCTACAACTTGTTGTTAGGATGCCCTGGATCCACGCTGCCGGGGCTGTAGCATCGACCCTACATCAGGCGGTAAAGTTCAAATGGAATCACCAAGAAGTGATCATTCACGGCGATGGTAGTAACCCAATATATAGTAGCCAGACTATCCCAATGATCGGGGTCAAAAGGAAAATAGGCGGAGAGACATACCACCGCATCGAAAGGGTCAACGTTGTAGATAAAGATAAGTGGTAGAACAACAAGATCGAAAGTATCCTGAATTGGTGCAGGTATGAGCCTAGAAAGGGACTCGGTAAAAATCTTCAGGGGATCACTAAGCCTATCAAACTGAAGAAGCATGGCACTACCTTTGGCTTAGGGTACGGCTATACTTGGGTGGAATTTCAAAACTGGTCGCCACCATGGCGCGGCCCTTACTATCCATTAGAGTTTCTGATACCTAGCCTGGAGCAGACATTCCAGCCGGTAGATACTATATATGGGTCAGAAGAAGATGAGGCGTTGGCAGCCATGAAGAATTTGTTCCTGGAGGATGATGATATGGACTGTTGTGTTCTTTTCGAGGAGGAGGGGGAGGAAGGCCCGTCCATACAAGATGTAAGCAGAGGAGACCACCTTAGCAACTGGTCAATTAGGACCGTCAGAGCCCGAAGGGCTTCGGGGTTGCAAGGCTAAGCAAAAGCACCATGCATCACATTTTTAGTTTACTTTACTAGTTGATTTTCTTTCCGCATTGTCTTTCATTTCGAAAAGAGATCCAATGTTTCAAACAATTTTGAATTTAATCAAAGCATTTCAGTTTATCATATATATCTCGCTAATTATTTTCTCTATCATTTACTCTATTTTATACAGCATTACTATTACTTATCTTGATGATGAACCAACGACTATGACTTGCAACGAAACAACGCAACAAAAGGACATAGAAGAAGATGAAATACCTGAAGAGGTCATCAGAGAGGTTGAGAATTTTAAGAATAGACCTAAGTCCAACCTGGAAGAAACTACGGTCATTAATTTAGGAGATACGGAAAATGTCAAAGAAACTCGCATCACCGTTCACTTGTCCCCATCAGAGAAGGAAGAATATATGGAATTTTTAAAAGAATATGAGGACATATTCGCCTGGTCATACTATGATATGACCGGTCTCAGCACGGCCATTGTAGCTCATAAGTTGCCAACAGATCCAGCCTGTCCGCCGGTAAAGCAGAAGCTCAATAAATTCAAGCCCGACATGAGTTTGAAAATCAAAGAAGAGGTTAGTAAGCAAGTCAAAGCTAAGGTTCTCAAAGTGGTAGTGGTTAGCCAACATCGTGCCAGTACCAAAGAAGGATGGGAAGGTTAGAATCTGTGTCGACTATCGGGATCTCAACCGGGCCAGTCCCAAAGATGACTTCCCTTTGCCAAACATACACATTCTTATCGATAATTGCGCCAAGCATGAGTTGCAGTCTTTTGTTGATTGTTTCACTGGGTATCATCGGATATGGATGGATGAGGAAGATGCAGAGAAAATGGCTTTCATCACGCCGTAGGGAATGTATTGTTATAAAATGATGCCATTTGGATTGAAGAATGCGGGCGCCACCTATATGAGAGCCATGACTACTATCTTTCATGACATGATACACAAGGAGATCGAGGTATATGTGGACGATGTCATCATCAAATCCAAGAAAGCCACTGATCATATGGAAGACCTGAGAAAGTTCTTCCACAGACTGGGAAGGTATAACCTGAAACTGAATCCCGCCAAGTGTGCATTCGGGGTTCCTGCTGGAAAATTACTGGGTTTCATCGTGAGCCATCAAGGGATAGAATTGGACCCATCAAAGGTCAAAGCCATTCAATAATTTCCACCGCCAAGGAACAAGAAGGATGTGATGAGTTTCCTGGGGAGACTCAACTATATCAGCCGGTTTATAGCTCAGTCCACAGTCATTTGTGTACCCATCTTTAAAATGCTAAAGAAAGATGCTGCTACTAGATGGACCGACTATTGTCAGAAAGCCTTTGACAGAATCAAGGAATACCTGTCAACGCCGCCAGTCTTGGTTCCTCCCAAGCCAGGAAGACCTCTATTGCTTTACCTTGCAGTATTGGATGGAGAATTCAGTTGTGTTATGGGACAATATGATGAAACAGGGAGAAAGGAGCAAGCCATCTATTATCTCAGCAAGAAGTTCACCCCATACGAGGCCCGGTATTCCCTATTAGAATGCATCTGTTGTGCTCTGACTTGGGTAGCTTAGAAATTAAGGCATTATTTCTGTGCCTACACTACCTATCTCATATCCAGGATGGACCTGCTGAAGTATATCTTCCAGAAGCCCATGCCCACTGGCAAGCTCGCCAAGTGGCAAATCTTGTTGAGTGAGTTAGACATTGTTTACGTGACTCAGAAAGCAATCAAGGGTCAAGCCATAACAGATCACCTTGCCGAGAATCCCAATGAAGGAGAATACGAACCATTGAAAATGTATTTTCCTGACGAAGACGTGTCCTTTGTACAGAATCCTACGATGGTTGGAGGTTGTTTTTCGACGGAGCCGCAAATTTCAAAGAATTTGGCATAGGGGCAGTCCTAGTATCAGAAACTGGCCAGCATTACCCGGTATCCGCCAAGCTCAGGTTCCCTTGCACAAACAACATGGCTGAATACGAAGCTTGCATCCTATGACTTAAGATGGCCATTGACATGAACATTCAAGAGTTGCTAGTGATTGGGGACTCAGACCTGCTCATACATCAAGTTCGAGAAGAATGGGCCACCAAAAGATCCAAGATACTTCCCTATTTGCATAACATATAGGAGTTAAGGAAAAGATTCACAAAGCCGAAATTTCAGCATGTCCCCAGGGTTCAGAACGAGTTCGCTGACGTATTAGCCACTTTATCATCCATGATCCAGCATCCAGATACGAATTTCATTGATCCCATCCCAGTAAGGATTTATGATCAGCCAGCTTATTGTGCTCATGTGGAGGAAGAAGCAGACGGAAAACCCTGGTTCCACGACATCAAAAGGTACTTGACCGCAGGGGAGTATCCAGGACTTGCCAACGCTACTCAGAAACGCACACTTCGGAGATTATCCAACAACTTCTTTCACAATGGGGGAATCCTGTATAGGAAGACTCCAGATTTGGGTTTATTAAGGTGTATCGAATCAAAAGAAGCAACCAGACTATTGGACGAAGTGCACGCAGGGACCTGCGGGCCACACATGAATGGTTTTGTCTTAGCTAAGAAGATACTCCGAGTAGGGTATTTCTGGATGACTATGGAAACAGAATCTATCCAGTACGTTCGCAAGTGCCATCACTGTCAGATACATGCAGATATAATAAAGGTGCCTCCAAACGAGCTTACTGAAACAAGCTCATCATGGCCATTCGCCGCCTGGGGAATAGATGTCACTAGACCTATCGAGCCTGCCGCATCAAATGGGCACAGATTTATCCTGGTGGCAATCGATTATTTTACTAAATGGATTGAGGCAGCGTCATACAAAGCAGGGACTAAGAAAGTTGTGGCAGACTTCATCCGTGATCGTATTGTTTGTCGATTCGAGGATCCAGAATCAATCATCACTGATAATGGTTCCAATCTCAACAGCGATTTGATGAAGACAATGTATGAGGCATTCAAGATTAAACACAGGAACTCTACAGCCTACAGGCCTCAGATGAATGGAGTTGTAGAGGCAGCCAACAAGAATATCAAGAAGATACTAAGGAAGATGGTCGAAAGACACAAACAATGGCATGAGAAGTTATCATTTGCCTTGCTGGGATACCGCACCACGGTCCACAAATCAACCGGGTCAACTCCCTACGTGCTAGTTTATGGTACAGAGGTAGTCATTCCCACCAAGGTAGAAATTCCTTCCTTGAGGATCATACAAGAAGTAGAGTTGGACGATGGGTAAAAGGTCACTATGAGTAGTTAGCCCTTATTGATGGAAAAAGGATGAATGCAGTTTGCCATGGTCAGTTGTATCAGAACAAAATGTCCAGAGCCTTCAACAAAAGAGTTAAGCCAAGGAAGTTCACACCGGGACAGCTGATGTTGAAGAAGATATTCCCGCATTAAGATGAAGCCAAGGGGAAATTCTCTCCCAACTAGCAAGGTCCGTACATGTTTCATCGGGTTCTAACTAGAGGAGCCCTTATTCTTGCAGAAATGGACGGAGAAGTCTGGCCAAAGCCAATCAACTCAGATGCAGTGTTCACTTATGATCTTTCTATGATGTAATTTGAACTACGCCTGACCTGATTCCCATTTAAGAGGGGATACGTAGGTAGCCCTATGGGTTCGGTCACAATTTAATAAAAATCTCATTTCCCCCTATTATTGGAACTGGGGCAGAATTTTGAGGAGGACCCTCAAAATTCCGAAGTTGGTCTCCAGCCGCTCATCACCAAGGATGTCACCTCAGTAAACTGGGGCAGAATTTTGAGGAGGACCCTCAAAATTCCAAAGTTGATTTTTCATTCATTCAGCGCAGCCGTTAAAAGTGCCAGCCCAGTAAACTGAGGCAGAATTTTGAGGAGGACCCTCAAAATTCTGGAGCAAGAGAGGTTGCAATGCTTTGGAACATGTTGTAGTCATTGGTTCATTTAAACAAAACTATTTTCTACTGACGTTATATTTGTTAAATCATGCATAACTATGATAGCTGTTGTTTAGCAATGCTACCTTAATGACACGCAATGTCGAAAGCCACGGGAAAACGAACTAACCTTTCCCCTTTACAAAACTTATGATTTTCTTTGGATGCAGGCACCCGAGTCACAAACATATTGCGCAATCGCATTGAATCGCCACGCCTATTTGCATTTACTATCCGCACACAATATCCCCCAGCAGCCGCAATATCACAATCAGTTACCAGCCATCAGCTAAGAATCTTTTATTACTTTCTGCACTATCTGTATTGCATAAGGCTACCTTTCTGCCTTCCGAGACTAAGCGTTGTCTCTATCTGCATTTTCTGCATTGCATAAGGCTACCTTTCTGCCTTCCGAGACTAACCGTTGTCTCCATCTGCATTATTTGCATTGCATAAGGCTACCTTTCTGCCTTTCGAGACTAAGTGTTGTCTCCATCTGCATTTTCTGCATTGCATAAGGCTACCTTTCTTCCTTTCGAGACTAGGTGTTGTCTCCATCTGCATTTTCTACATTGCATAAGGCTACCTTTCTGCCTTCCGAGACTAAGCGTTGTCTCCATCCTGCATCATCTGCATAAGGCTATCTTTCTGCCTTCTGAGGTTAAGCTCTACCTCCACTTGCATGGCTAAAATATCGCCACTTTTATTTACGTCTTGCAATCGGCTGAAATATCGCCAAACTACTATTTAACTTCTCTATCGGCTGAAACATCGCCATTTTACTTTTACATCGGCTGAAATATCGCCACTTTTACTTACGTGTTGCAATCGACTGAAATATCGCCAAACTACTATTTAAATTCTCTATCGGCTGAAACATCGCCATTTTACTTTTACATCGGCTGAAATATCGCCACTTTTATTTACGTCTTGCAATCGGCTGAAATATCACCAAAATACTGTATTTAAATTTGCTGTCGGCTGAAATATTGCCATTTTACTTTTCATATCGGCTGAAAAATTGCCTGTTTTATTTAAATTTCCATCGATTGAAATATCGCCATTTACGCGTTTGCATCGGCTGAAATACCGCCAAATCTTGCATTTCATGGGCTGAAATATCGCCAAACTATCCAAAGGCATCATCGTTCGGAGGCATCATCTTCATAGCCCGAGAACACCATGCCATGGCACGAGGACCCCACTTCATATCTTGCACATCATTATTCAAAGTCATCATGGTTCGGAGGCACCATTATCATGGCCCGAGAGCATCATTTCATAGCCTGCGAATCCTTTAATTTTGCGTTTCATAGCCCAAAACATCATGGTCTGAGGATATCATCCTAACTGTCCAAGGACAGCATTCATGGTCCAACGGGAACTTGCATCATGTTTAAGTTTATGCACGATATATGCCATATATCTCACTTGCAGGTGTACCGGCTAGCAACGGCTGTCTCAGCAGGAGCGACCCCGTTCCGGTTCTCGCAGCCGATCAACTTCAAAATACCTCTTGCTTCCCCCAAACGTCGTGTCCATCCTTTCAAATCTCCATCGGCATGTTCCGTTAATGGTTCTTGAACTACATACGGCCAGATTCCTGTAAAACCAGGGATATGTAAGCAGCTCAGAAACCAGAGCTCGGTCAAATTCTTTTCAAATCCCCGCTTCCGGTCAAAATTGGCCATCATATCTTTATCTGACAATTCTTTCATCCTTTCCGGGTAAAGAGGGGCAGTTGTTGATACGCAAATTTTCCCTGAGTATTTTATATACCCAAAATACTTTCAAAATAATATATATGAGCACACTCAAGAGTTTTGGTACTTTACCAAATTTTTTTTAATGATTTTTAAACCAATTTATTGCATATTTTTACCATAAAATCTAATAATTATTCCCAAAACTATCATTTTTGGCAAATTGCTTATTTTATTCTTATATTTACACCAAAATATGACTAACATGATTTTTGTACATTTTTACAAATTCACTTAGTATTTTTAAAACTAAATTGCACATAATCGCAATATTAGTCCCTTTTAAGATTTAATTGTAATTATATTTATAAAATTGACTCTTATATTTTTAATTCGATAATTATGTATTATTAATCATTGTAGTACGTTTGATTTACTTCCAAAAATTATTTTGCTTTTTTTATAAATTAAACAAAGAAAAAGTGGCTATTTAAAAGCTAGCCCTTTTTGCAGTTTCAATTTTAACCGGAATTGAGCCCAATCTCAGCCCCAAACCTGAGCCAAATTCCCTTACCCAATTTAACCCAATTACCCGACCCAATACCCATTTAACCGACCCAATCCATAACTCTTTTAATCCTGGCCGTTGATCATTTAGATCAACGGCCACCGTTCCCCCTTTCCTTTTTTAATTCCAAACTACCCCCAAACACTCTCACCCACTTGATACCCTAACAGTAGCCTACCTCTTTTCGAGCTCAAATCCACCAGAATCCATGGTTGTTCTAGCCATAGACGACCTATACTCACCTCCCGCTGCTCTCACATGCCCGGTGCCTGAAGATTCGAAGGCCAGTCTTTCCGCATCTGCGGAAAGAAAACCACAAATACAGTTGCGCAGAAGCGGAGGCAGATGTCGCAGGTGTGAAAGGGCTATGGTCGAGCATTTTTCGCAGAAGCAGAAAGTTATCCGCATAGGCGGGTCTGCATAAGCGGAAGGCTGACCGCAGAAGCGATTTTTGGACTTTATTGAGGTTCCACAGAAGCGGGGATCAAGCCGCATAAGTGGTCCTGCATAAGCAGAAGCGGGACCGCAGAAGCGAAAAATGGCCTGGGCAGAATGGGTTTATAATGATATTTTCATCCGCGAGTTTGGGATATTTTCTACCATTCTTGTTCATCTTGAGAGCTTTGTGGGAGCAATTGAAGAGGGTATCGACTGGAGTTTATTGGAGGTAAGATTTTTGAGTTAAAAACATGATTATTATGTGAAATTAACTAGAAATTCATGGAATTAAGCCTAAAATTGATGAACTAGGGCTTGAAATTTTGAGATTTAAATTTGGGATTTGAGGGAGCAATTGAGCTCGGATTTTAGTAAATTTAATATGTATAGACTCGTGAGAAGATAAGGAATCCATTGATGTAAATTTTCTAATTTTTTGAGAAGTGGGCCCGGGGCTCGGGTTTTGCTAATTTCGAGACTCTTGATATTTTTCGATTGTTTTCGATTAGGTATTATTCCCTTAGCATATTGTGATGTATTCGCTCTGATTTTGGTTAGATTCGACGTGCGTGGAAGCCGATTTGAGGGGCAAAGGCGTCGCGAGCTAGGGATTTCACCGATTCGAGGTGAGTAATGATTGTAAATGATATCCTGAGAGTTTGAAACCCCGGATTGCACATCGTAGTGCTATATTGAGGTGACTTGCACGCCGGATAGTGGGCGTGGGGTAGAGCACCGCTGGGGATTGTGACTTGGTCCTTCCCGATTGATTAATTTATCGCGTATTTGACTGGAATTTATTTGTTATCACTGTTGTTTGGGCTGATTGCCGTATTTGGGCTTCGTGCCAATTATTTGAACCCTTCGGGGATTATTTTTACTGTTTCCTCACTGTTTTGACTTATTACTTGAAGTCAGTCATATTGTTTCTCCACTATTTTTCAACTCAACCACTTTTACTCAGATTTGAGTCTTAAATGATATTATAAATGATAATTTGGGCTGAGGACTACTGTTTTACTAATGCCCGAGGGGCTTGTGATGATATTATGACTGAGTGGGCCCGAGGGATAGATGTGAGGATACACTGAGGGATGTGAGGCCTAGGGCCTGGATGTGAGGATTATATATGGATCGGACTGCACGCCGCAGTAGTATATTATATGGATTGGACTGCACGCTGCAGTATGTATATATTGGATCGGACTGCACGTCGCAGTGATATAGCGCTTGGGCTGTAGGAGCCCCTCCGGAGTTTGCACCCCCACAGTGAGCGCAGGTACCCATATGGATCGGGCTGCATGCCGCAGCGAGCTATGGATCGGGCTGCGCGCCGCAGCGAGCTATGGATCAGGCTGCACGCCACAGAGATATGTGGCTCGGGCTGCACGTCGCAGCGGTTATTATGTGATACTGTTTCTAAGGTTAATCTGAGAGAGAGAGAGTTCGAGGGGCCGAGAGTGTTGTTGAGAGTGAGCCCGAGGGGCTGGTTCAGTTTGAGATATTTCCCGAGGGGCGAGCGTTGATACCCAATTTTTCCCTGAGTATTTTATATACCTAAAATACTTTCAAAATAACATATATGTGCATATATGAGCACACCCAAGAGTTTTGGCACTTTACCAAATTCTTATTTTTTTAAATAATTTTTAAACCAATTTATTGCTTATTTTTACCATAAAATCTAATAATTATTCCCAAAACTATTATTTTTGGCAAATAGCTTATTTTATTCTCATATATACACCAAAATATGACTAACATGATTTTTGTACATTTTTACAAATTCACTTAGTATTTTTTAAAACTAAATTGCACATAATCGCAATATTTGCCCCTTTTAAGATTTAATTATAATTATATTTATAAAATTGACTCCTATATTTTTAATTCGATAATTATGTATTATTAATCATTTTAGTATGTTTGATTTACTTCCAAAAATTATTTTCCTATATTTATAAATTAAACAAAGGAAAAGTGGCTATTTAAAAGCTAGCCCTTTATGCATTTTCAATTTTAACCGGAATTGAGCCCAATCTCAGCCCCAAAAACGAGCCCAATTCCCTAACCCAATTTAACCCAATTACCCGACCCAATACCCATTTAACCGACCCAACCCATAACTCTTTTAATCCTGGCCGTTGATCATTTAGATCAACGACCACCGTTCCCCCTTTCCTTTTTTAATTCCAAACTACCCCCAAACCCTTCCCATTCTCTCAAAGACCGCCGCCTCTAATCCCTTGTCTCTCTCAAACACTCTCACCCACTTGAAACCCTAACAATCGTCTACCTCTTTTCGACCTCAAATCCACCAGAATCCATGGCTGCTCTAGCCATGGACGACCTATACTCACCTCCCACTGCTCTCACATGCCTGGTGCCTGAAGATTCGAAGGCCAGTCTTCGAGGGTCTTCACCCAGACCTTAATCAATTCAAGGTTTTCGGCCATTTCCGGCCCTTCTCCAGCATATCTTAGCCTCCTGAGCCTGATTCCTACCTTATCGACTCAGATCTGATCTCGTGACTTCCAAGCCTTTCTCGTCCTTTAGGGTTCTCAGAAACCCTAGCCTATTCAAGGTTCTTTTTCATTTTATTCGTTTATATCTGTGCTAGATCTATGTTGTGTGTGTCATACCTCCTTTTTCTTTTACTACTTATGTATCGCTTATTAATACTAAACCCCGGGAAGGGATATAATAATAAAAAGGGAAGTAGTTTTTCCAATTAAAGGACAGTCGGAACGGGATTTATCTATTAAATTTCAGAGTCGCCACTTGGGAAAATAATGGTGTCCCAAGTCACCGGTTTAATCCCGAACCGAGGAAATTATGACTCTGTTACAGTCTGCGAATCAGAAATCCGGATAAGGAATTCTGTTAACCCGGGAGAAGGTGTTAGGCACTGCCGGATTCCGTGGTTCTAGCACGGTCGCTCAACTGTTGTTTTTGTTTTTATCTGATTTCTATATGCTTCATTTTTATGCATTATTAATGTCCCACTTTGTCATTTTAAAAGAATTGCGACGTTGAGAAAATGCATTTTGAGCCACACCGTACCAGTACGCCTGTGACTTTTAGTGCATTTCAGCTTCGCTGGGATTTTGGATTTGGGTCACATAAATGTGCACCCGTATTAGGAATGTAATATTATTAATCGCGCCTAAAGTATC